>JAMPIV010009797.1:0-59063 GCA_024509875.1 Oreohelix idahoensis
AGGCGCTTTGTCTTTCTTTATGTGTCGCATGGCATCCTCTACTTCTGGTACAAGTATTGGAGGTCCTTCACAACTGTCCTGGTTGTTCAAATCTGGTCTTTCGTCATCATACAGCTCCTTGATGTATTCTGTCAACCTTTCTATCATTTTCTCATGACTCATTAACAATGTTCCTTCTTTTGATTTCAAACAGCCAGTGACTGTTTGTGTCCTTCTGCCTGTTAACTCATTTATTTGCTTGTACATAGATTTTGTGTCTTTCCGGTTCTGCACTGCAAGCTCTCTGCACGTCTGGTTTAGCCATGCTTCTTTTGCTGTTTTACATTTGTGTACTATTTCTTTATTTAATCTGTCATATTCTTCATTGTCTTGCTTCTTCTTCCTTCTTGCATCCATCAGTTGTAAAATTTCATGTCATCCACTTCTTTGCAGTCCTCTTTACTTCTGGTACGATTTCTTTTGATGTTTGATGTATTGATTCCTTTAGCATGCTCGCTTTACTTTCTTCAATTTTATTCTAAGTTGTCCTATTACTGGTACATGAAAACTATTGCAGTCTACTCCTGACCTAGTTTTCACAGATTTCAAACTGTTTCTAAATCTCCTGCATATTAGTATGTAGTCAATCTGATTATGAACATTGTTCCAAGGACTTTCCCACGTCCAAAGGCGTTTAGGATGCTGCTTAAACCAGGTGTTTCCTACTATTATATCATGTGTTCTTGCCCACTCTATCAGTCTGTCACCTTTCTCATTTCTTTCTCCCAGGCCATAACCAACAGTCACATCATATTCTTGCAAGAGTGAGCATGGCAATAAAAAGATCCTGTGTTATAGTGACATGATGTCAGTATGAAAAGAACCTGTATTATAGTGACAAGAGTCAGTATGGTAGTGAAAAAGAGCCTGTATTATAGTCACAAGAGTCAGTATGGTAATTAAAAGGTCCTGTGTTATAATGGCAAAAGTCAGTATGGTAATGAAAAAAATCCTGTGTTTTAGTGACAAGAGTCAGTATGGTAATGAAAAAAATCCTGTGTTTTAGTGACAAGAGTCAGTATGGTAATGGAAAAATCCTGTGTTTTAGTGACAAGAGTCAGTATGGTAATGAAAAAAATCCTGTGTTTTAGTGACAAGAGTCAGTATGGTAATGAAAAATCCTGTGTTTTAGTGACAAGAGTCAGTATGGTAATGAAAAAGTCATGTGTTTTAGTAACAAGAGTCATTATGGTAATGAAAAAGTCATGTGTTTTAGTGACAAGAGTCAGTATCGTAATGAAAAAATCCTGTGTTTTAGTGACAAGAGTCAGTATGGTAATGAAAAAAGTCATGTGTTTTAGTGACAAGAGTCAGTATGGTAATGAAAAAAGTCATGTGTTTTAGTGACAAGAGTCAGTATCGTAATGAAAAAATCCTGTGTTTTAGTGACAAGAGTCAGTATGGTAATGAAAAAAGTCATGTGTTTTAGTGACAAGAGTCAGTATCGTAATGAAAAAATCCTTTGTTGTATTGGGGGAAAAAACAGGTAGTGAAGTGAAGAAGGCCCATTATAGTAACGTAAGAAAATCGGTCAAGATGTCGTTTGCCGTCGCACATTATTGGAACAATACAACTTTAAATACATCAATACTTTCTCAAGTCCAGCCTCATGAAGTGGGTACCAGAGTAACTCTGGGAAAGGATAAAGGCGGCCGGCGTGATGCTGACCACATCACCCCGAGTGTGCCATGTGGTCAAGAACATATGGGCCTAACACCCATATTCCCAATATGCCTCGGCATATAACGGGATCCTTTACCTTTTACCTTGACTTTCTTGAGTCCCTTTATGGAACTCGGACCCTACACGCTTGTAGTAAACTGTAGAGCTCGATGACTTAATGGTCTCTCTCCCTCTCTCAACCCCCCCCCCCCCCCCCTTTTTCCGCCTTTTAAAAATGTAATATCTTTATTTCTTCGTTTATTTCATAATCATGCTATACGTTCAATCCAGGGTATAATACAACACTGCGGCTGCACGCCACCTTTTTTCTTATGCCTGTGAAACCAGCCGAACATAATGCCAGCGACACAATTAAACATAATATATTGTGTGCATTACCCAGGGCAGCAGTTTAAACAAGGGTTACGGAATCAATTTTGCTGTCGCTGCCCTGCCGTACAAAGGTTGAGACTTTAACCCTTTGTAAGCAAAATCTTCCACTTGCGTGCTGCCAAGCAGCAGCTCATGGTCTGTAATTTCGCCTTGCGCTTAAAAAACGCACGGAGCCGTGGATTATGGTGGTCATGTAATAGAAAGTTATCAGGGGTGTTTTAATCATGTAATATGTGTGCATTTTTGCCCATGTGATTAGCGGCCCATGCCTGTTTTGTCCAGTTTTTAAGATATTGAATGTTTGGTTTGCCGTTGCCAGTTCTCAGTCTGTAAAACACGGCCTCCAAGAATGCCGGCTGCACGAGAGAAGCAGACAGACGGCGTGGCTTTAAACTCCTTTCAGGCAGAAACAACATGTCCGTGGAGGAACACATACACACCAGACCACTAGGTATTTTATATTTGGACATGCGCCCTAATATAACCGACGGGCCTTGTGTATAAGTTGAACATAAGCGCGTCGCGAGGCAAAACTCCAATTTTTTTTAAAAACTATGGCCGTGAGGGAATCTTGAAAAAAGAACACATCATTTTATAAGAGATAGCTTTGGACATATGAAAGCAGACGACAAGAAGAAGTGACGTAGCCTAATAATGTTACTAAGTTGTCTTAGGCAACTCAATCTGTAGCGCGACATTTAATTAACAGATAGCACATGACAGCATCAGGCATGTCGCACAACGCGACTAATAGGAAATTGTGCAAGGGGCTGACAACCTTATCGTGCACAACTAAATGCCACATAAACCACCACTGTAAAAGCATGTGACTGCTTGGTGCAGGTTTCCTAGGGAACCAGCTAACAGTGGTGGCCAAGGATGATACCAGGCCATGTTTTATTCTAAAAGCGCGGTTACCTCCACATGTTGGCATATAAAGAAACAAAAAAGGTAGATCAGGACGCCGCGAAAGGCAGGGGGTATTACAAATAAGTAAACGTAGGCCTGGTTAGAAGAGATCAAAAGCATAAGTAACAGAGTAATAACAGAAGAATGGATCAAGCTTGAAAGGAAGATATCCGTATCAGCTGTTCAGTGCTCCAGCAAGAATGAGTCAAGTATCTAGTCTTAGTTTAATAATTGTATGGTAATAAGAAACTACTCAGACTGCAAATAGGAACAGGATATTTTATGATAGAAGAACCTTTTTGTAAACATGTCGGCATGCCAGTTCTGCTGAGCCCGTTTACTAAAAACGTTCGAGGCGTGAACAACAAATGCTCGCGTTGTTATTTACTAGTAGACAACGCACCCTAAACAATAGAGGAGGTGTTAAGAATATAACTAACTGGAGACCTATACAATATTTAAAACTATTGTCTAACAAGAACAAACATTAGTGTATACCGCCAGTCAGTAACTGTTTAATGATAATTTAAAGGTGAAATAAATATCTATTAAGATATTGACATTATCAAACTTAGAGTATAAATAATTTCAGCTTTTTGTTAGCAATAATCAGTAACTCGTTTTGAGGTGAAAAAGTCATACACAAAAGTTGATGATTTAATTTTTAAAAATTCGCATACGCAAAAACGCGCACAATTATGAATTTTCAAGTACTTGATGTGCGATACAGAGTAAATGAATGGAAGCACGTTGACGGCAAGCAAATAGCAAGAGCTGAATATAGTATAAAAAAATAATCGACACTTTATAACCCATCATTTGCTGAGAATGTAATTGTACCCCATGAGGGGTCAAGAGAAAACAATCTAAAGACGCAACCATTTATGAGCTGCTAACTTGGTGGTCATTGTTTTTGTTGTTCCTTCTAGCTATCGGTCCTCATGACTGTTGTTTTGATTGGTCTTCATGTATCGCGGCCATATGGTAGGACTACTTTGCTATTAGAGTAGAAGTTTCCTGTTTCTGTGTTGGACTTCTGTCTCTCTGATTTGAATACATTGTCCAGTGTAGTGAAAGCTCATCTTGCCGTTTGTATTTTTATTTTGATAACGCGGTCTGTTGCTCTAGCTTAATCTATTTTACTGCATCGATGACCATCCGGACTGCGTCACCGCCTTGCTGTGAAAGTAAAATCGTGAATGGAAGCACAACGAATTTGGCACCCCCCAAAAAAGTGCTTCATTGGTCGAGGTCATTCTCACAACACCTACACAACTACTGTGCCCTCTTCTATAAGTTATCTGACCCATCTTAGCTGTGTGTTCTATAAGTTATCTGACCCATCTTAGCTATGTGTTCTATAAGTTATCTGACCCATTTTAGCTGTGTGTTCTATAAGTTATCTGACCCATCTTAGCTGTGTGTTCTATAAATTATCTGACCCATCTTAGCTGTGTGTTCTATAAGTTATCTGACCCATCTTAGCTATGTGTTCTATAAGTTATCTGACCCATCTTAGCTGTGTGTTCTATAAATTATCTGACCCATCTTAGCTGTGTGTTCTATAAGTTATCTGACCCATCTTAGCTGTGTGTTCTATAAATTATCTGACCCATCTTAGCTGTGTGTTCTATAAGTTATCTGACCCATCTTAGCTGTGTGTTCTATAAGTTATCTGACCCATCTTAGCTGTGTGTTCTATAAATTATCTGACCCATCTTAGCTGTGTGTTCTATAAGTTATCTGACCCATCTTAGCTATGTGTTCTATAAGTTATCTGACCCATCTTAGCTGTGTGTTCTATAAGTTATCTGACCCATCTTAGCTGTGTGTTCTATAAGTTATCTGACCCATCTTAGCTGTGTGTTCTATAAGTTATCTGACCCATCTTAGCTGTGTGTTCTATAAGTTATCTGACCCATCTTAGCTGTGTGTTCTATAAGTTATCTGACCCATCTTAGCTGTGTGTTCTATAAGTTATCTGACCCATCTTAGCTATGTGTTCTATAAGTTATCTGACCCATCTTAGCTGTGTGTTCTATAAGTTATCTGACCCATCTTAGCTGTGTGTTCTATAAGTTATCTGACCCATCTTAGCTGTGTGTTCTATAAGTTATCTGACCCATCTTAGCTATGTGTTCTATAAGTTATCTGACCCATCTTAGCTGTGTGTTCTATAAGTTATCTGACCCATCTTAGCTGTGTGTTCTATAAGTTATCTGACCCATCTTAGCTATGTGTTCTATAAGTTATCTGACCCATCTTAGCTGTGTGTTCTATAAGTTATCTGACCCATCTTAGCTATGTGTTCTATAAATTATCTGACCCATCTTATCTATGTGTTCTATAAGTTATCTGACCCATCTTAGCTATGTGTTCTATAAGTTATCTGACCCATCTTAGCTGTGTGTTCTATAAGTTATCTGACCCATCTTAGCTGTGTGTTCTATAAGTTATCTGACCCATCTTAGCTATGTGTTCTATAAGTTATCTGACCCATCTTAGCTATGTGTTCTATAAGTTATCTGACCCATCTTAGCTGTGTGTTCTATAAGTTATCTGACCCATCTTAGCTATGTGTTCTATAAATTATCTGACCCATCTTAGTTGTGTGTTCTATGTTATCTGGCCCATCTTAGCTGTGTGTTCTATAAGTTATCTGACCCATCTTAGCTGTGTGTTCTATAAGTTATCTGACCCATCTTAGCTATGTGTTCTATAAATTATCTGACCCATCTTAGTTGTGTGTTCTATGTTATCTGGCCCATCTTAGCTGTGTGTTCTATAAGTTATCTGACCCATCTTAGCTGTGTGTTCTATAAGTTATCTGACCCATCTTAGCTATGTGTTCTATAAATTAACTGACCCATCTTAGTTGTGTGTTCTATGTTATCTGGCCCATCTTAGCTGTGTGTTCTATAAGTTATCTGACCCATCTTAGCTGTGTGTTCTATAAGTTATCTGACCCATCTTAGCTGTGTGTTCTATAAGTTATCTGACCCATCTTAGCTGTGTGTTCTATAAGTTATCTGACCCATCTTAGCTGTGTGTTCTATAAGTTATCTGACCCATCTTAGCTGTGTGTTCTATAAGTTATCTGACCCATCTTAGCTGTGTGTTCTATAAGTTATCTGACCCATCTTAGCTGTGTGTTCTATAAGTTATCTGACCCATCTTAGCTATGTGTTCTATAAGTTATCTGACCCATCTTAGCTGTGTGTTCTATAAGTTATCTGACCCATCTTAGCTATGTGTTCTATAAGTTATCTGACCCATCTTAGCTGTGTGTTCTATAAATTATCTGACCCATCTTAGCTGTGTGTTCTATAAGTTATCTGACCCATCTTAGCTATGTGTTCTATAAGTTATCTGACCCATCTTAGCTGTGTGTTCTATAAGTTATCTGACCCATCTTAGCTATGTGTTCTATAAGTTATCTGACCCATCTTAGCTGTGTGTTCTATAAGTTATCTGACCCATCTTAGCTATGTGTTCTATAAGTTATCTGACCCATCTTAGCTATGTGTTCTATAAGTTATCTGACCCATCTTAGCTGTGTGTTCTATAAGTTATCTGACCCATCTTAGCTATGTGTTCTATAAATTATCTGACCCATCTTATCTATGTGTTCTATAAGTTATCTGACCCATCTTAGCTATGTGTTCTATAAGTTATCTGACCCATCTTAGCTGTGTGTTCTATAAGTTATCTGACCCATCTTAGCTGTGTGTTCTATAAGTTATCTGACCCATCTTAGCTATGTGTTCTATAAGTTATCTGACCCATCTTAGCTATGTGTTCTATAAGTTATCTGACCCATCTTAGCTGTGTGTTCTATAAGTTATCTGACCCATCTTAGCTATGTGTTCTATAAATTATCTGACCCATCTTAGTTGTGTGTTCTATGTTATCTGGCCCATCTTAGCTGTGTGTTCTATAAGTTATCTGACCCATCTTAGCTGTGTGTTCTATAAGTTATCTGACCCATCTTAGCTATGTGTTCTATAAATTATCTGACCCATCTTAGTTGTGTGTTCTATGTTATCTGGCCCATCTTAGCTGTGTGTTCTATAAGTTATCTGACCCATCTTAGCTGTGTGTTCTATAAGTTATCTGACCCATCTTAGCTATGTGTTCTATAAATTAACTGACCCATCTTAGTTGTGTGTTCTATGTTATCTGGCCCATCTTAGCTGTGTGTTCTATAAGTTATCTGACCCATCTTAGCTATGTGTTCTATAAGTTATCTGACCCATCTTAGCTATTAAAAGTTAATCTGACCTACCTTAGTTTCCTAATCTAAAAGTTATTTGACCGGTCGTGATTATGTACTAATAACAGTTGTTTCACCTGTTTTAGATATGTATTCTAAAGATTATATGACTTGTTTTAGTTTCACATTCTAAAGGTCATCTGGCTGACTTTGGTTGTGTATTCTGTATCATCTGAGCGGTCATGGTTACCCAATCTACAAATTCGTTGTCTTTGTTGGCGTAATCTATAAGTTATCTGCTCCTTTAAAAAAAAAATTCAGATATTGTTTTCCCCCAATGTATCTATAATTCATTTGATAAATTATGTGCCGGTGTGACAGCAGAAGACGAGAGACTGGGCTAGGATGTAGGGAGAAGCGTTGCGCGGTTGAAACGCTGCATTGCTATAGCAGCTCGTTGGTGCATCATGAATTGATTCATCTACCAGGGTTGCTAGAAGCAGATGTCATTTATTTTCTGTCGCCAGTCAAAAAATGAAACAATTGATAATGTTATGTGTACATACTGTCATTTGTGTCTTCTACGTGTTTTCTTTTATTCCCGTGTCCCCTCTAGCATGCATTCATTCATTCTCTATCTTTCTGTCTGTCTGTCTGTCTCAGTCGCTCTCTCTCTCTCTCTCTCTCTCTCTCTCTCTCTCTCTCTCTCTCGGTTTGGTTTCGGTTTTAAGGACTATCTTCATTGCACACGGACAACTCCATCAGTGCCCTGATCTCCTCCCTTAGATCACACAAGGAGGATCTCAGCACAGTGCGCGAACTCCGTAGCACCGGCGATAATCCCAGTGTGTGTATGTAGGAACCACACATTCTATAAATATTTTTGTGGTGGGCAGGTTTCTAATTTTTAAATTTTACCAGGGCGGCGGCCGTATGGCCTACTCTTTATTCTAAGTCACCTCATTTTACTGTCTTCCCTGATTAATCTAACATCATTACCGTTATTTATCTAACCTCTCATTCCAAGTCACTTCACTGTCTTCCTTCCTTAACTATTTGACTCCGGAACAACGCTCAGAGCGTTGGTCAGATTTGACACCCGTGCCAAAACAACTCTCTGAGCGTTGTTTTTAGGTTATCAAGAATTAAAATTACGCTACAGGATGGACAATAATTGTGGAGTCAAAGAGTTCTCCGTGTTTTTGGGAAATGTGGCGTACAGTCCTTCAGCAATTTCACTCCAAGCCTTCCGGGCCTGTGCCATCCGTTCATATTCTTTCCATGTCTTGTTATTAACATCTCCTTTGTCTCGGTCTTCATTTACCGTCCCCTTTTTGTTGCGATTTGGGGATATATGTCGTAATCTCTTGGCATCTTATACTTCTGTTGAAAAATGCGTTTTAATAAATTTCCTGGGACATACCAATAAACACGTACATTGCTTATAGCCTGCACGTGTTTATTTGAACATTTTATTGCGCGTATGTATAGTTGGTTTGATTGCATATAGCTTGTTTCGTGGGCTACTGCTGAAGTGACTAATGTTACCACGTGCTCAGTTTCATTTTTTTTTTAAACCAAAAAACTTATTATATCAGAGCAGATGTTCCATCTGGCAATATGGAGCTTTTTTTAACCCGGATGTTAAATAATGTGGTTGATGTTTATTTGGTTGGTTCTTTAATCGTGTTCGTTTAGTGGTGGCTTCTTGGTTGTTATGTTGGTTTGACGATGACTTCTTGGTTGGTCTGTTGGTTTAGAGATGGCTTATTGATTGTTATTTGGTGTGTTGATGTCTTCTTGGTTGTTATGTTGGTTTGACGATGGCTTCTTGTTTGGTCTGTTGGTTTAGACATGGCTTCTTTATTGTTATTTAGTTTCTTGGTGTCTTTTTGATTGTTATTTGGTTTGTTGATGGCTTCTTAGTTGTTATTTTGTTTGTTGACATTTGGTTGGTCTGTTGATTTGTTGATGCCTTCTTGGTTGTTTTTTTTTTTGTTTGTTTGTTGATGGCTTGTAGGTTGGTCGGTTTGGTGATGGCTTCTTCGTTGCTGTGCTGATTTGGAGATTGAATCTTGATTGATATGGCCCCATCGAGGCCAGTTCCTTGACGTGGAGATGGGGCTCAAGTACAGCCATCAGCGGCCGAAAAACCAAGATTGGCCAGGCCCTCCTATACTCGAGCAAGACCACAGTCTGCCCTAGCAAGTCATGGTGCTGAAGACGGAGGCAACCAGCCAAGAGGTGCACCACAGCAATCAGGATGCCACGCACACGCGCAATGGAAGTATGCCTATATCTACAAAACGTTATAGCACTCACCCTGTGACGGACACCCAGGCAGGTGCAGTGCCGGGCCCTCTGCCTCAAAAGGGCACAACCCCTACTACTGGGGGTCCTTCTCAATTGCCCCGTGGAGCCAGGAAGCATGAGAATAGAGCTACTGGCCAAGCAAAGCAAAGACCACTTAAAATAATGCACTGGAATGCTGAAGGCGTCAACAGTAAAAAAGACGGCTACAGCAAAAAATTAGAGCTCGAAAATATCTTGAATGAAAAGCAAGTAAATGTATGCTGCTTGCAAGAAACCCATCTCAACAAGGACACAGCCTTCAAAATCAGAGGCTACCAGTGCTACCGATCCGACCGAATAGACAGGCGAAAGGGTGGAATACTGACACTCGTGAAGAATAACATCAGTGCATGTCAGCTTGAAACATATATGGAGGGGGCGGAATACCAGATGCTTCATCTCAGGACAGAAAGTACAGAATTCCACCTGCTCAACGACTACTGTCCAAGCGACCGCCCACTGGCACTAGACACAATCCCAGCAAAAGAAAGACTGATTGTATGCGGAGACTTCAACAGTCACTCACAGAGCTGGGGCTATGATCACATGGGCAGGAGAGGTGAGGAGCTTGAAAACTGGCAGGATGACAATGGGCTTATCCTGATTAACCAGCCAATCGACCCACAACCTTCTACTCGAGATCATGGCACACCACCTCTACCCCAGACGTGGCATTCCACTCACCAGGCCTGGAGTGGAACACCACACGCGTTGTAGGGAAACAACTTGGAGGCAGCGACCACCGGCCAGTCTTCCTACTTGTGGAAAATGAACTTGTCAAGGAGAGCAGCACTCTCTCTGGGTGGAACTACAAGAAGGCAGACTGGACAATGTACCAGCATCGTACCAGTATACTGGCTAGAGATCTGACTGTAGACAAAGACATCAATAAGCTAGTCGATTAATTCAGCAGATGCTTATTACAGGCTGCTCGTGAAACAATACCTAGAGGGGCTCGTAAGCACTACAAACCATATTGGAATAGTGAACTAGAGCAACTGCACAGCGACATGGAAACATCTCGAAAGCAGGCAGAGACCAGTCCATGCCAGGAACACCACAATAACTACCAGCAAGCTAAGGCCAAATTTCAAAGGGCCAAGTTGCAGGCCAGGCAGAGAAACTGGAAGGAGAAAACAGAGTCCTTGAACTTCGAAAGAGATACAAGGAAACTGTGGAAGCTGGTAAAACAACTTAACGAAGAGGGTACAGGGAGAAACTCAAAGATTGCATTGTACATAGATGGAAACATCCTCATGGGAAAACAGGCAGCTGATCACTTTGCAGACTCCTTTGCTAAAGACAACAACATCGAAGTTAGCCCAGAGAAACAACAGGAGACTCGTGAGAAACAACAATACGCAGGACGAGATGGAACCATACCTGAAGTTATGGAGGCACCAATCACATTCAGAGAACTGGAGCTTGCAATATCCAAATTGAAAATGAGAAAGTCGCCAGGAGTTGATGGAGTGTCCAATGAAATGATTAAAAACTTGGGAACCACAGCAAAAGCAAAGCTGCTGCAGATCTTCAATATCTGTTGGAGCTCAGGCATAGTTCCACATCAATCATGATACCACTCCTAAAACCAGGAAAAGACAGTTCCACGGCCTCCAGCTACAGACCAACAGACCAATCAGCCTTACAAGCTGTCTCTGTAAAACAATAGAACGTATCATCAACCTCAGGCTACAGTGGTACCTTGAAAGTGAAAACCTTCTTGTACCACAGCAGGCGGGCTTTAGGCAGTGTTACTGTACTGAAGATCAGGCAACTTACCTTTCCCAAGAGATTGAGGATGCGTTCCAAGATATGAAACTGGTACAAGCAGCATGGATAGATCTAAGGAAAGCATTTGACAAGGTTTGGAAAGAAGGGCTTCTGAAGAAACTGAGAAACTGTAGAGTGAATGGTAGGATGTACAAATGGGTGAAAGCATACTTGCATAACAGAAGAGCCCGAGTACAACTAGATGGCCTCAAGAGTAAGAAGATTCTACTGCGTCATGGCGTCCCTCAGGGAGGGGTTCTGTCCCCCACACTTTTCCTAGTCTACATCAACGACCTGGTTGCTGAATGAAAGCGGCAATGTACGCTGATGACCTGGTAATATGGTGCACATATGAGCATGCAACAGTGGCCACCAAACTGCTACAAAGAGCTATAGATGCCTTAACCTCATGGGCAAATAGTTGGTGTGTCACCATCAACACAGACAAGTGCAGCACTACGCTCTTCACTATCTCTCCCAAACAAAAAGCTGGTGTCATCAAGATAAATGAAGAGCTCCTGAGAGAAGATAAACAACCCACCTATCTCGGAGTTACATTCGATGATAGGCTGACACGGAAGCAGCACATCAACAAGGCAGCAACAAAGGCCAGGAGGAAGTTAGCCATCCTGAGAAAACTAAGTGGAACCACATGGGGAGCCAGCGGGAAAATACTTAGTAAAGTTTACCAGCAGGGCATACGACCACACCTGGAATATGGGTCAGCTGCGTGGTGTCCAGCATCAAACACCACATTACAAGAGCTAGATAAGGTGCAAAACCAGGCGCTTAGGGTCATCACGGGGGCAATGAAATCAGCGCCTATAGTGGAGATGGAGAAAATGGGGAGGATACAAGCACTGAGAGAACGCAGAGACACGAAAGTGCTGACACAGGCAGAAAAGTTCCTCTGTATGCCAAGCCATCCAATGAAGGACAGATTCCAAAACCTAGCAATGGGGCGATTGAAAAGAAGCAGCTTTATCCACCAGGCCAAACGATTTCGTAGACAAACCTCAGACATGCCTGAAGTTGACAGCCCCCTAAAATATGTGCCAGAACAAACCCCTTGGAGAGAGGAGCCTGGACTACCAGTACACATCCAGACAAAAGTGAAAGGAATATTCGACAGGGATGAACAGAACAGCGTGCAACGTAGGACAGTCACTCTCAGTTTCCTGGATGATGAATACCCACAGGACCTCTGGGTCCGAGTATACACGGATGGGTCAGCACAGAATGCAGTAAAGATTGGAGGAGCAGGAGTGTACATAGAATACCCAAACAACACTAGGGATACGTTGAGAGTACCAACTGGGAAATTATGTAACAACTGTGATGCAGAAATCTATGCAATCAAGGTGGCAACTGAGAAACTGTTGAGCACCAATCTCGGTCCACAGCCTGTAGTATTCCTGACAGATGCAAGATCAGCACTCCAAGCACTTCAGTCCAGAAAATTGCCAGGTATACAAGCCATACTTTCTGAACTGTGCAACCAGCGCAGGGTCGCCATGCAGTGGATACCGTCTCATTGTGGAATACAAGGAAACGAGAGAGCGGACCGACTGGATAAAGAAGGTGCGGCAGACGAGCAACTGGATGTACCAGTTACGTACCATCAGAAGAAAAAGATTATCAAATCAATCAGAAAGGCGCCAACACCAACACAGGATGACTACCAAGCTATGAGCAGATCAGAACAAATTGTCATTCTGCGCCTCAGAACAGGACACAACCGACTCCGCAGCCACATGTATTCAAAATTCAAGATTGGCAATTCAGCCATGTGTACATGTGGACAGGCACCCCAAACTGCGGAGCACATACTTCAAAATTGCCCCAAATATGATATATTGAGGCAAACCCACTGGCCCATAGAAACAACACTGGAAGCAAAACTATACGGACCTCTGTATGAACTACAAAAGACAGTGAAGTTTATACAAGAAACAACATTGCAGATATAGACAATATATTTCAAGCGAACGAAAGAAGAAAAAGAAGAAGATCGATATGGGGATAGTTTCTTGGTTAGTATGTTGGTTTGATGATGAGTTCTTGTTTGTTGTGTTGGTTTATACATGGCTTCTTAATTGTTATTTGGTTTGTTGATGGCTTCTTGGTTGTTATGTTGGTTTTGATGGCTTTTTAAAATTGATTTATTGGTTTAGCGATGACCTTGATGCTTTTGTAGGTTTGGGATAGTTCCTTGAATTTGTATGGTGTTTTGATGATACCTCCTTTCGTGTTGTTTTTGGTTGGTAACGCCACAGTGGCGGCCTTAGACATAGGCAACCTAGGATGTTGCCTAGGGCTTCGCGCACAAAATACATGCTTGCCGATACAATATGAATCTATTTAAAAGTGGGCTGACAAGTTCACGCATGCCTAGGGCCTCGCACGACTTAAAGGCACCACCAGTAATGCACCTTTGATTATAAAGCTATTTTAGCAATATCTATAACATGTTATTTATTTATTTTTGCAGGTACTTGCTTTCAGTGTAGACTTGGTGTCCGCTTCTGTTATTGTGACCATTTATCGGCTCGTATCACATTATCACTCGCACCTGTGCTCTTGAGCACGAATCTGTAATAGTTCTCCGTAAAGTTTACCGTCAGCGCTTCAGTGTGCTAAAGTTTACCGTCAGCGCTTCAGTGTGCTAAACTAACACCTTGCAGAGCCCCCGTGGTGTATAGGTCTTCAACAAAAACATGTCTAGCCTACAACATACCTTTACTGTGCCATTTGTTCAAGGTTTTTCTATATCTTCTTTGTTGCTTTCATTTGTGTCTCTTCTGTGTGTTTTGTTTTTTTATCACTATATCTCTTAACATGAGGATTCCAGATCTGGGAACTGCCTTGTATTGCTATCCGCTGGTTTTCGTAATGTTTTAAACAATAATAACAAAATGACATCTTTTAAGACTTTAGTCATTATTATAGCAAAAGGTTAATACTGACTGAACACAATGTGCGATGTTACAGACCTGAGGGACGTGTACATTAAAACGTTGGAAAGCAGCGAGCGATAGATAGTAATAGCCGGAACACACTAGATCTCAGGGTATTGATAAATAACTGCTATTCCAGTATATTTGCTCAGTGAAGCGACATGATCAGTCTGTTTGAACAGTTTCACCGGAGATGAATGGTAGAGTGGGAATACAGTCAATTTGAGATAGGACTCCGGTTTATCTAGGTTTGTCTTGAACAGAACGTTCAGAGTCCGTGTCACTTCACATACAGTCAGATATTGTAATATTACCTCATGACGGGACTGTCTGTGTTATCAGCTTTTATATGACTACAGCATTACCTTGCTAAGACTTGACAATTTTCTTGGCGTATTGTCCATAATTACCTTAATAGTCCCACAGCTGAGGATGGGGCAGAACAAACACAAATATATATATATATATATATATATATATATATATATATATATATATATATATATATATATATATATATATATATATATATATATATATATATACACATATGTATACACTATCCACTGTACATGTGTGTATATTTCAGCAGTGGTTTATGTGGCAGTTTGTTTTAAATCAGTTTGCCAGCCCCTTTACAAGCTCGTATTAGTCGCCTTGTACGACATGCATGAGGAAGCTGTAGGCTTATTTTTTCTTTGTCTAAACATTGACCCTCGGGGCGCGTGTGTGGGGGTGGGTACGGGCGTGCGCGTGCATGCGTATGCGTGCATACATGTACGTGCGTGTATGTTACAAGTAAATGTAGAAAACGTGATAAACCTAATTCTACCCCGGGTGAAGCTGGGTAAAGTAAGTAATTTCGTAATATTTTTGAATTACAGTTTCAGCGTTGACTGTTCTGACGGTTATGATTGTGTGGGTTGTTACCAACAACAAAAAATTTTCTTATTATAACTCTAACCATTCGTATACTTTACCCAGCTGATGTTGGTTACAATGCAAATTACCCAGCTACGGTTAGTGTGCACTTTACCCGGATAAATTTGGGTTTATCGCGTTTCCTATCTTTACCCGTAAAATATGTCTATATACATTTCATGTCCATTATGGTTTTTTCTATGCCTTCCTATGCATGAGTTTAATATTCCAGTTTGTGCGCACACGTACTGGTGTAGTATTCATCATGGTGTAATTTTTAAAGGAAACATATTCCCATCTGCAAAGGGCTTTTATATGCTTGGTTTTCTTTTTAAAACATGAGGTACTATATTACTTCCCTACGTTCCTTTTCACTCGCCCCGTGTCTGTTTATTTCCAACTCTCCGTTGTCCTATAAAGTAGTAGCCGTTTCGCTGTCATGTTAAAGCCAGTATTTAAATTTAAAACAAAAACAAACAAAAAACAAACGGTAAACTCTCATATTCTCATAAAAACTCAAAAGTTTCTTAAAACTAGGTACAGCTTCTTCAGCAGTGCTTATTCTGACGTTGTATAGAAACCTATTCCCAATACTGGCAACATAGGATGGGCTTCCACAGTTGTATAGGTCAGCAATGGGTCTATGAGTTTAAGAGAGTTCGAAGGAACGCCCAGAAATGCAGCGAATCACTTGTTGTAGGAGATTTCATAAGCCTGATGCCACCAGGTGTCTGAAGCCTTGTGTTCGAACATTAAGTCCAGTGACGTGACGTTGGCGTTGTCTTGTACTCCTGGATGTTGTGAAAGTAAACATGAGCTGTGGGGCTTTTTAGGGGCTTGCTTTCTCTGATTGCACGAAAGGCAACAATGACTTGCAATTGTAAAGTAGCACGGATACTGGCAGTAGTTGGATTAATGTCGACATCGTTTCCAGACTAGATGTTGCTGTTTTGTCGGGAGAAAGAAGGCAGCAAAAAAAAAAAAAAGTGATGAAACATGGTTCTTTTCAGTCACTGTCACACGCAGCTTCGTCTCCTCCTCCGTTTACAGTTTCCTCATCATCTTCTTAAACGTTTGTCTTATATCCTCTCTCTTTTCGTCATCATCTTCGTAATGACTGTCGTCTTTATCTATAGTTCTTTAAGTTCCTTAACAAATGAAGATACATTTTTGTCCCTCCCAGTTTCTTCAAGTTTGTTATTCTGTTTGTTCAGCTCGCTGACTGGCGCACGCACTCACTCCTTATCGTTCCATGTGGAACATAAAGCTGCAACTGTTGCTCATCATCGTCATCATTATTGTCGTTGACGCTCCTTACGGAGCATGAAGCCAGCACTGTAGCTGGTCACCTTGCAGGAAGGCTGCACCAAACACAGTCCCGTGAACAACATTTTAGTCGCCTTCTACGACATGCCATAGGGGACAATCGGTCTATTCTTTCGTTGTCTTTAGAGGCCTCCGGGAACTATATGGGAACAATCGTTACTATCCACTGACTTGATTGTTTCTGCTTGTGGCCGTCTTTAAGAACAAAAATTTCTGCCCATGATAAGCCCGTTACCTTAGCTTCCTCTTCCACTGTTTTGTTCTCCAGTTTCTCTTTGGTCTTCCCACTTTTCTCTTTCTATTTGGGTTCCAGTTAAAGGCAAATAAAGTTTGTAGGTTGGGTGTTGTCTGATTGTTGCATATCCATTTCAGTTTACTGTCTTTGATATTGGCTGTCTAATTCCGTTCCACAGGTCTGTGTTTATTATTACGTCTGACTTTTTAAAAAATCTGTCTGGTGATTGTCTTTGTCCAGCTGTGCCTTGTCATCTTAACTCTGCTCTAATCATCTTTGTACACGTTCTTTTGGTCTTGCACTTTTAGCTGCATTTTTTTTATTGTCTTTTCAATTTCCTGTACTTCTAATGTCCACGATATCTGCCTGAGCCTGTTTCATTTTTATGATGTTGGTGGCAACAGAGTTATGTATAGCGCTTGTTCGCTTGGGTGTAAAGCAAAGTTATGTTTTCTCTTATAAGGAACAAGACGGTACTGGTCTAGAAAGCGGGCCCCGGAAGTTCAGGTTTTTGAAAACGCGAATCCGACTTTTTATTTAACAACTCCCGATCCGACTTTTGTATCAACCGCCCACTATTTGCCTTTAGCAGTGTTTCGTGCTTTAATTGTGTTTCGCGCATTAGCTGAATGTTCCGTGCCGGAGCGTTTTAACTTTATTGGATGCGCCGATCGAGCACATAATTCCGAGCCGACTGCATCTGAATAGGTGTCCATCGCCGGTCGAGGTTGTTTGTGCATCAAATGGTCATGATACCCCAGACGAACAGACATGTGACAGCTACGGCAAGACGGTTGGGTTATCTCCCCCTCATGCGATACATATTTCGTTTACCATTTCGTAAATTGTGTTTCGTTTCTCGGAAAAAGTCTGGGGCCCGCTTTCTAGACCAGTACCCAAAAGGACAGTAGCAGTTGGGAACAAAGCACATGAGGTGTATTGACTCTGTGTTCTACGGGGGACGAAAAGGATGGATGAATGGATGCTGATGAGGTTAACTAGTGCAGTTATGTGCAGCCGTCAATTACATGGACTGAAATGTGCGATACACAGCGTCACCTATGGTTTTTTTTTTTTTTTTTAATAGCCTACTGTATGCCTCGATGTCTGGAGCTGGGAAGCATGTTTTTAAAAATACGCAATTTCTCGCCTTCTGTGTGTCTGTACTTGTGTATGTCTAACATGTCCGTTGCTATGCATAGATGTATCTGGTATGATTGTTCATGACATGTTTGCCAATATGCCTGCTTATTCTCGTTCTCTTCGCACTGAATATCTTCGTTCTCCTTAACCACAGTTAAATAATTGCATTTTTGGAAAAGAAAAAAATGTCCCCACCATCGTAATCAGGGAGCCGCGGTAGCACAGTGGTTAGTGCACTGGCTTCTTAGTTCGGTGGTCCATGGTTCGATCCCCAGTTGAGGTGGGATTTTTTAGACCGCAAACGGCTCCGGGGTCGACCCAGCCTCATAAATTGGGTACCAGAGCAACTCTGTGAAGGTTAAGGCGGCCGGCGTGATGCTGACCACATCACCCCTAGTGTGCCGATGGTCGAGAAAATATGGGCCTAACACCATATTCCCAATATGCCTCAATAGGCGTGTAACGGGATTCTTTAGCTTACCATCGTAATCGATGTGATAGTTAATTTAAATAGACGAGAAAGATAAGGGAGAAGAGTTCAGGCACCGATCATCTATCAGTGAAATGATAATGAGAATAAATTCATTACCTTTTGATAGCCCCGTCAAATAAAAGTCAAGTCTCTTTGTACACATTTACATATGCTTATTCAGACACTGAACACTTACAAAAGTCATTAAGTTTTTTTTTATATTTTAAAGTCAAAACAAAACGAAGATATTAATGACGTGTGCTCTTGTATGGTATCAGTAATGAACTTCAGTAAGTGCTGGACAAGTAGGGCCGACATGCCAAAAACAGGACAGTACTTACACGATATCAAACGAACCAGGTCACCGATGTCTGATGGACAGTGCCCCCTTTGCAATCACTTGACCTTCCCACTTCATGTTTAAAACCGCGGGTCAAGAGGATACATGTTCAGACATCTTCTGGTGGACTCAAAATTGTACTCCTTCAAATCCTTTGCTGTTTTCCCATGTTATTTGTTGTCCCTTTTCGCCCGATTTTTCGTAAGCACTATAAAGTAAAGAATACCCTGGACAGAAAAAAAGACCAACAGAGAAGTACTGCACTCACTAAACGTACAGGAACATTGGCTCCTAAATACCATCGCAATAAGGAAGCTGAAATTTTTCGGTCATATAAAAAGACATAATAGCCTGGAAAAAACAGTGATGGAAGGCATGGTCCCTGGAAAAAGGGGAAGGGGTCGACCTAGACGACGGTGGACCTAGGACATC
Source organism: Oreohelix idahoensis (assembly GCA_024509875.1). Taxonomy (NCBI): domain Eukaryota; kingdom Metazoa; phylum Mollusca; class Gastropoda; order Stylommatophora; family Oreohelicidae; genus Oreohelix; species Oreohelix idahoensis. Next base: position 19,168 of record JAMPIV010009797.1, read on the forward strand.
ACAGAGAGTCTGAACTTGTCTTTGGCTGATGCAGGTCGACTTGCCCAGAATCGTGATGCGTTCAGAGCAGCTGTAATGGAGACAACGTTCTGGAAAGAATACGTCACATGATGATGACTATAAAGTTGTGATTTAAATGAATTTGGTTGTATTCCTTCTTTCTACAACTAGAGACATCTGTCATTAGTATCGTAAGTGAAGCTCTGACGTTAGAAGTTTGAATGGTACAAACTAGCATCGTCATATTGCATCTTTTTCCTTAAGGAACATTGGCCCGCCATGTTTATAGTCAAAAGCGACAACTAGTTTTGAATAGATCTGTGAACAACATGAATAATAACAGTTCATTTCCTAACGACTAGTCAGTTGAGTTGAATTGTCCCATTGGAGTTTTCTGTTAGTCTTCCCTCGCTATATTCATTCCGTGGTCGTTTGTCCGTAGGAATCCGTATTTATAGTTTATTAACGTGTCTTTATTTTCCACTCATTATTCATTGTCTCCAGCTTTTCCCTTCTGGTCGGGTTGCCAGTAAGTATCTCAGCCTAATAGGCAAGAGAATCCTTGGTTCAACTCTCATGCGTGCCATCCACCTCCCTTTTTCTGAGATCTGTGGTCTATCCGTATGTGTGTGTGTGTGTGTGTTCGTTGTATTTAAAAAAAATAATTATTATTTCTTCTTATTCCATCACGTGCTGCCCTCAACAGCACCGAAGGCATCGCAGGAGACTAGCCAAGAGAAACTTACAATCCAATAAACTTCTCGATGTTACCATATTTGTTTGGCCGTCTTGGACTTACGTTTGATCACGTGTTTTTGACAGCTGCCAGAGTTCCTGCCGCTTACACGCTGTTTTGTTCCTGTGCTGTACAGTGGACGGTGGTGTCGTCACTGGGGACTTAAGTCAGACGTAGAATTAATCAGTTCCCAAAATAGTTCGATGTCAATACAAATGTTAGAAACATGCTCTCTCTCTTTCTGTCTGTCCCTCTCTCTGCCTCGCTCTCTGTATGTGTGTCAGTGTGTCTCGTTGTTTAAAACTCAAATTTCCAGTGGTTAGAGCGCTGGTCTCGCGGCAAAGGTGCTGGCTTCGAAACACGGTAGCGGCGCACTTCAATCTACCCAGCTGTAAATGGATACCTGACTTCTCTTGTGTTTGGGAAGGCATAGTCGGCGAGGAATGGAACTGGTCACACCCCCCCCCCCCCACCTCTCGAAGCAGGGCTTAGTATAGTGAAGGCTGTAACACTCGATCTCCTTGCTCCTTTACGGCAGGAACTGCTAAAGGACGACCGTTACTTGTACACTTGTACCGATAACGTTCATTCATTCATTACCCCCCTCGTCTCCCCAATTAGTTTAGGCCGACAACAGAGCAGTGCCAATTCCTACTGTCCTGCACCATCCGCTCAACGTCTTTCTTCCATACTTTCTTTATCACTTTCATTTATGTCTCAGGTTCATTTTCCCATAATATTTTTCGTTACACAGAAACATATTCCTGCGGATGTGCGATGTAAATTTATTACAGATGTAATATGTATTGTTATTTATATATTTTACTAGTTAGTTATAATATGTCCCGTCCTTGTCTATGTAAGTATTGCTGCAGAAGCACTATAGGGGTCTCCTGTGAAAAAAGCACGTGTTAGCGCATTTTAAAAAGCAAATTGCACATTAATTGACTGTCATTTGAGAAGTACCCACAACTGGCACAAGAACCTTTTTGGTTTTTTTTTTTAAACAAGAACACGTGTTACCGGTTGTTAATATTTAAACTAGAGCTGGGATTTGGAAAAACAAAATCTTAATCGATTAATCGAATGTCATTAATCGAAAAATTAATATATCAGTATCGAACACTTTGAATAATTTTTAAATCATAACAATTTTTTTAAAAATCACTAACGAATTTATTTATTTTACTTGTTATAAGACAACATAGTTCTGAAAGTATAATGAAAATACTGAAAAGTTACAACCAAACAATTTATTATCATGGAGCATACTTGCCAAATTAAACATCACAAACCTCTTAACATAGCAGATGATGTCGCATTTAAGCTAAAAACATAAACATTGCTAAAAATTGAATAAGCTGTTAAAATTTGTTTTAGCAATTAATCGATAAAAAAATTAACGGTTTAATCGATTAATTGTCGTTGAAGATCCCTGCCCTAATTTAAACCATGCAAACGTACTGGTGTAGTGAAGTCTGTAACACTTCACACCCCTGCAGCAGTTTGTCCGTGGGACTACACTTACCTTTTAAACTGTGTACTTAGTTCTATGGGCTATTATGAAAAATATGGGATTTCCAAACCACCTTATACAACTCATCGCACTGCTGTACCAAGAACAACAGGCAGCCGTAAGAATAGAGGGGGAAACATCAGAATGGTTTGAAGTACAGAAAGGAGTAAGACAAGGCTGTACCCTTTCCCCTTACCTGTTTAACATTTATGCCGAGAATATCATGAGAAATATAAGAGATGACCAAGAATACACAGAGTTTGACTCATTTAACATCTGCGGGTACCAGATCCCGGAAATCAGATATGCTGACGACACAGTCCTCCTATCGACCAACCCAGAAGGACTTGAACAATTACTTCTGTCCACCAAAAAACACAGCGAGGCCCAGAATCTATACCTAAACACCAAGAAGACTAAAGTATTGACAACAGACAAAGTAAAGACCAAACCAGAAATTGAAATTGATAACGAAGAACTGGAAAGTGTTAATGAATTTGAATACTTAGGATCAATCATCAACATCTCTGGCGACTGTGCAGTAGAAATTAAAAGAAGACTTGCAATTGCTTCACATAAACTAATACAGATGAAAACCCTATGGCAAGGCACAAGCAAAGAAACAAAGTTACAACTGATCAGAGCATGTATATTCCCAGTGGCAACATACGGCTGCGAGACTTGGACACTCAATAAAACAGTTGCAAAAAAGATTACATCATTTGAAATGAAATGCTACAGAAGGATGTTGAGAATACCCTGGACAGAAAAAAAGACTAACAGAGAAGTACTGCACTCACTAAACGTACAGGAACATTGGCTCCTAAATACCATCGCAATAAGGAAGCTGAAATTTTTCGGTCATATAATAAGACATAATAGCCTGGAAGAAACAGTGATGGGAGGCATGGTCCCTGGAAAAAGGGGAAGGGGTCGACCTAGACGACGGTGGACCCAGGACATCACAGAGAGTCTGAACTTGTCTTTGGCTGATGCAGGTCGACTTGCCCAGAAACGTGATGCGTTCAGAGCAGCTGTAATGGAGACAATGTTCTGGAAAGAATACGTCACATGATGATGATGACTTAGTTCCCAGCATGCAACAAAGAGACAACACTGTCGGTGGGAGGAGTTAGCAACAGTTGTGATTGTAAATTAAACGGTCATGCCGTCCAGCGTCCCAACCCACCGGGTGTCCCTTAAATTAGCTTTCACTTTCCACCATATTTGAAGGAAGAGATGGCGGCGCTGATTATGACGTAGATACTGGGGGCTTTATTGGCGTGTTGCCTGCTGAAGCAGAAACAGTGGCAACAGGTGGAGTTGATGACCTGAATTTATGAGGCTGAATAAGGGAGCTGGAGAATATGTAATGTAATAGTCATCTCAATATATGCAGATGTTTTATCGTCTGATGATATTTAAATATATTAAAAATACTTCACATTATTCATGACTGTATCGATGCGGTTATACAGACGCATTACAAAAAATAAAAAATAAAGTTAACCCGATAACAGATACTGCGGGAGGGGGGAGAATGTGAGAGACTTCGCTTATACTAGATCACACCTTTATGAGGTGGAGGTGACCAGTTCATTTCCTCGCTGCTGTTGCCTTCCCTGACTCAAAGTACTCATGTTTTTTTTTTTCAGCTGGGTTGACGCGGAGCGTGGCTCCACCTGGTTTCGAACCTGCTCCCTTTACCGCGAGAAGCAAGCGCTTCATCCACGCTACCACTCGGGGACGTAGAAACTGCAGTAAGAGCAGCAGAGTTTGAGATTTGACTAGACGGGATATTCTCCCAGCAAGGTCCAGCTTGTAATAACTATCATTGATGCTGTGTGTTTAGGGTATGATGTTACAGAAACACTCCAGCCGGGGGCGTACTTAAAGCATTTTGCACCAAGGGCGGATCCTACCTTTGGTACCTCACCTACCAATAAAGAAACACTCGCAATTGTATTCTTTAACACTCAGTACTATCATAATAGTGTCCGATGGCACCCCTCTCCTGGCTGTCACTCGGGGCGGACCGCCCACTCGCATCCACCCCCTTTAGTACGCCACTGACTGCAGCCTTGCCAGTGCTCAGCCGGAACAGCAGCTGGTGGATGGGTTCATTTGTAGCACACAGCTGCCTAGGCGCGCTGTACAAGTTAATTAAATTCCTTATTACTTGCTTATATAGCGTAACATGCCAGTCATATCCAGTGTATGCTCACCCACCCTGACCTCCGTGTAAATGTGTGTTTATGTGTGTGCCTCTCTGTATTCGCATATACTTTATTCTCTTCTTCTTGCGAAATGAACATAAGAAGTAAACTAGCAAGTAACTCGCCAAAACACGACGGCCCGGGGGGAGGGGGGATAATTACGTTGGGCTCTTTCTGCTGCATGTCATGATGACAGCACTGATTTTCTTGTGCTTATGTCATTCCGTTCCATTCTGTCAACTTCATTTGATCTATGTAGAACTTATGACCTATAGTCAGTTGACTACGTACCATTAATAAAAAATGAAAACAATGCTTTTTCATTTAATGGGTGTTTAATCAAGCTTTCACGGTGCAGTGCGTGCCGTTTTAATATTTTCCAGAAAATGTAACGCGAAAGGATTGATAGATATGCACATTCTTTTAATGGGTGCTCAGTTTAGTTCTCTCTTTTCAGTGCGCGTCTTTTTCGTATTTTCGCAAAAAGCTGGTTGGATTGCTTCATTGTTAGTTACAGACATTTGAGCAAGACAGTATGTGTGTAGGGGATGTTTCAGTATAAACATGTTTAGTACTGTAGAAATAATTTGTTTTGTCTATATAGACGGAATGACCTGGCTGTGCGTATATCATGTGTGTGTGGTAAGACGACTGTTAAAAACTTGTGTTTAGGTGACTAGTATGATCGGATCGTCTAGCTAGAGCAGGGTTTTTAAAAAAAACTGTGGTCCACGAACCCCTTGGATGGTCCATCGGTGGATTCTAACGCGTCCTAGGTTTAAAATTTAAAGAGTTAAGTCGTGGTGAGTTGCTGATATACGTGAGAGAATTTCTTATTAACCGAGGTTCAACTCTTCGAAATGTGTCCCCTCCCTGGATCTGTCTAACATGTCACTCACAGCTCATATGGGCCGGCCTGAGTCACCAAACAAAACATACAAAAACTAGTCCCATAACGAATACTGCCGAAGTGAGTGAAGTGTTAGAAACTTCACTATCTAGATCTCAGCTTTAAGAAGTGGAGTGACCAGATATGGCATGGGTGCCTTAGCCTTCCCTAATTCAAGAGCAGAGTCAGGGTACACATCTTCTACTTTTCCTTTTCGCTCCTTATAGAGCATGGAACCACCACTGCATCGAGCCCTGTTGCAGGAAGCCTGCATCAAAGCACTTTGACGTGCTGTTGCAGCGGTCGTTTCTGTAGCTAAATGTTTTGTATGATGAAGTTACCAGCTCCCCCAAGTACAGCTTCATGTCCGTCGCCTCCTACGACATGTCTGGGGGAAGTAGTACTAGTACTGTTATTTCCTTGTTTTCTCAGGCACCCTCCCCGCTCCCTGGAGACTACACCGGACATATATATGAAGTGTGACAAAAATGTAATAACTGCATTACATGCGCAAGTGTATTGTTTAAGTGCCGGCAACGAGTGTGTGTGTTCCATGTAAGCAAACCTGAATGTGTGTGTGTTTTCCGCCATGGTGTAGCTGTGTTATGTGTGATTAAAACTTTTACTACACATCAGCATCTTCCTTAATACAACACCGTTACCACGATACATCCATCCAACAAGATTGAATACGCTGAGGAAGTCTGCGAGCACAGTATGGCTTCAACATCAGATTTCAGTTGTATTCTTTACGTTAAAAACTCAGGACCACATCCAACGTCTGCTAATGTCGAAAGAAACTATCGTAATTATTCGAAAATGACTGTCGTCTGCCTGAGTCGAGGGCTTCAGCAAATCGTATTTACAAAATAATCTTCAGATGAAACAACAAAACTGCATTTGGCGAGGGCTGGGGTTGAGAGTTTATATTGGAGTGAACAGAAATTGATATGAACAACAAGACTCGTTAAAACTAGTTATATCGTTCTACTCCGGGGTTCTAAAGGTAACTGGATATTTTCTTTTTGTTTTATTGTTCCGCTCCTTCGTGTTTCTGCGTAATGTCTTGATTTAAAAAAAAAACACACACACACACAGACAGACAGACAGACAGGAACTGTCATTGAATACTAGTCATCTTAGCATTGAATTTCCAAAATTGTAACTTTTTGATACTAGCTTAACATTCACTCTCTGTCTTTAATACTTTCTCCGACTGGTCCTTTTTTCTGGGCCTCATACAGAGCATAGAGCCACCATCACAAATGGCCGGGCCCTTGAGGAAGCCTGCACCAAAACACAGAGTCTTGCGGTTGTGATTTCTGTATCAATTGTTTGATTCGATGAGGTTGCCAACCTCGTGCACTTAAGTCACTTTGTACAATGTGCCAGACGATGCAGTAATCCTCTTTTCTCTTTGTCTCATGAGGGCGCCCCCCCACCACCACCACTCTGAAACTACATAGTTGCTACACATGGGTGACGAAAACACGCCCGGGGAGATGTATTCTCTGAATGAAGAATAGGACACGACACGACACTAAACAACCCTTTGTCTACATACAAAATTAAAGGCCGTTCCATAGCAGGTACTGACGTAGGCGAGCGAAGTGTTAGAGACTTAACCGAACTAGATCCTGCTTTATGAGATGGGGGGACTAGTCCGCTTCCACGCCTTCTCTACTCAAGAGCAGAGTCAGGTACCATTTAATATATCTGGGTAGACTGGATGGAGCGTGATGCTTACCAAGTGTGGAACCCGGGGATCCGGTAACTTTGCAGCGATAGGCAAGCGCTGTACTGAATCTGCCTGTTCTTGTGATGTTTGTGCACATACTATCGGTCATTTACAGGAGATAGCGAGAATCGCCATTGATGGTGGTTGGAAAGGGGACAAACCTGCATGTTGGCGTGAAGAAATTAGGAATCAAGTACCCGGACAGTGTTCTACCAGCCGTCCGTCCAGGGGTTCTCAATTAATGCGTCGAAGGGGCCCGGAACTGGGTATTTCATATTGTTGTAACACTCCGAAGTGTCCCCACGCCAGCTTTGATCCGGGACACACGCGAATTAGTGATCCTGACAAAGGGGCATAAGCAATAGAAATGGAATTGAGCTCCCCTTGATAGAAATGGAAGGAAACAATGTCACATTTGTAATGTAATCTGTTTATTGATTCAGGGATAGTTTATAGTTGTTTGTGTAGTGTATAAGCTGATTACCATGTGATATGTGGAAGAAAACTTGTGTTTGTTAATTCAGAGAACCTCAGTCAGATCCGGCTTGGGAACGCTTTTATTGTGTTTATTCATTAACTTTTTGTTCCCAGTGGATCATAGGCCTTCACCACATTCTTGTCGTCTTCCTGTCCTGTGCCGTCCATGTAAGGTCTTTGCCTCTTCACGTTTTTTTTTTTTTGGCATTAGCTGATGCTCGGTCAGTAACTGACAGCAGTCCTCACGCTGCTGGCGCCTAGTAGAATACGTTACATTGATAAAGACGTCCAGCAGACATCAGCAGTTAGCATCCGGAGCCCACATTCCGTTATCCTGTTAGTGATGCGGAATGTGAATAAATCACGGCTGGTGTATAAGATTGAATTGAGGTGTCATCCTAGCGTATGATCGGAAAATATGTAGAACAGCAAAGATCGTCAGTAATTTACGAACTTTTGGTAACGTGTGCACACCCAAAATAGGACCAAAGTGGTAAAGTGAAACTGAAAAAGGGAAAAAATTGGGGTGGAGGGATATTTGAAATGAAACAAGAAGGGCGGGTTAGACTGGAGGGCAGTAGGACACATAATGAAGAAGTCATCATGAAGCACTATAAAGCATACGTTTTTTGTAGTTGTATCTGTCTGACTGTTTGTCTTGTCTTGTCTGTTCGTCCGACCGGCTGTCTGTCTATCTATCTATCTATCTATCTATCTATCTATCTATCTATCTATCTATCTATCTATCTATCTATCTATCTATCTATCTATCTATCTATCTATCTATCTATCTATCTATCTATCTATCTATCTATCTACCTACCTATCTATCTATCTATCTATCTATCTATCTATCTATCTATCTATCTATCTATCTATCTATCTATCTATCTATCTATCTATCTATCTATCTATCTATCTATCTATCTATCTATCTATCTATCTATCTATCTATCCATCCATCCATCCATCCATCCATCTATCTATCTATCTATCTATCTATCTATCTATCTATCTATCTATCTATCTATCTATCTATCTATCTATCTATCTATCTATCTATCTATCTATCTATCTATCTATCTATCTATCTATCTATCTATCTATCTATCTATCTATCTATCTGTCCATCTCTCTCTGTCTGTCTGTCTTTCTGTCTCTATCCATCCATCCATCCATCCATCTATATATCTATCTATTTATAGACAAAAGGGAGGAAGACTGTAAAAGCATGCGCGGAAGAATATGAGACATGCATGAGGACAGGATAGACGAGAACTGAACTGCAATCCACTGCCTATGACGGGAATGTTTACCATCAACATCATGGCGATGGATAGGACACACATTGAGAAAATATGTTGATAGTATTACAAGGCAGTCCTTGTACTGGAATCCCCAGAGAAAGAGAGGCAGAGGTAGACCAAAAACACGTGGAGAAGAGAACTGGACACAAGTGAAAATGATGAGGAAAACTTGGAAAGAACTTGAGCTGATGGCACGTGACAGGAGGACTTGGCATGTGTTTGTTGAAGGCCTATGCTCCTTGGGGAGCTAAAGGGTATTGATTGATTGAATGATTGATGGTAGGAGGCACATGCTTCAGCGGGAGCCAAAAGTCAACATTAGCACACTCGGACAACCACTGCACAGTGTGCATGTTTTGAAGCTTATATCAGTTTAGGTACCAGCTTGGAACAGTAGCTCAACATCACTCAGTGCCACGTTTTAGATTTCTGCTGTATTCTACTGTTATCTTTATCTTGCTGAATTATTTGTGTTCTTTGTTGTCTTCCCACACTGTATGACCAGGTACATCTTTCTTCGCCATTGTCTTCTTCTTTTATCTTTTGTACTGAACTGTAATGTTGTTATTATGTTTTCTAATTTGACTCTTCTCATGACAGATCTACGAAACTGTGAGTCTATGCGCTTTATCTAGGCGATTAACTGGTAGATTGTTATTTTTTCTTTCGCTTTGTATTTCCATCTTGTTTTTCTGGTAGGACAAAGTCCACGTTCCGCATTTCTTCAGAGCCACGCCCTTTTTTTTAACCACTATTGTATTTTTCAGTTTGTTATTTATCCTGGCGTTGCATTATTAAACTAAGTTATGCAGGCTCTACCTAACAATGAAAAGCTCTCTTCCTCGCCGCTTCTGATAGTTTTTATGATTAAAAAAATTTGTGGCGTTTCTGACACTATGTGAACATTTGAAGATTGCTATCGCGTTTTGTAGTGTTGAATTTAAGTTCTTCCTTATTCAGATTTATCTGAACCAGGTCACAGTTACTGCCAGGGCGTGGTGAATAGTATCATGTCAACGTTACTCTGCCATGCCACCTTGTGTGTATGGGAATATCATGGAATGCGAATTCATGTGCACACTTGAGTTTGTGTTTGGAGTGTGTGTTTATGCTATGAAAAACATTATGTACATTGAAAACACCTTCTGTGATCTCTCACAACGATCGGACTCCGTTTCCCGCGGAGGTGAAGGAAAATAGTAAAAGCAAACAGATTATAAAAGGCATGACTTTTTAAAATATTTATGTTTTTATTATCTGTTTATTCAGAGTTTTCCCCCGTTTAATACTTAAGCTCTCTCCTTTTCCTTTTCAAGATCGAATTCTTATTGTGGAAGTCGTCTGGCTGGTTGCTCTGTGCCATCGAGTGGATATTGAGAATCATAATCTGGGTTATGAATACTCGAGCAAGCCAGAGACGGATAACATCAAAACTGAATATCATTTGAATTAAAGAGGTAAAATTGAAGAAAAAAAAAATCATTTAATACATTATCTGGCTATGTTTAGTATCCTTTAACTAACAGAGCGGGGTTCTTTGTTCTGGTGTAGCAATTTGTGAATAAAATTTCTTTAGTATGAGCGCATTATATTTGTTGGGGTTGGACAGTCTAAATAGCGCTGGGAAACTTAAAAACCAGTCATAGAATGCAAAATGATTTCAGTATGTGTTTAACCCCGTGCTCTATGTTTCGGAGGTGAATACTTTGTGTGTGTGTGCGTGTGTGTACTTCTCTCTCCTTATAGAATATGTATCTGGAGAAATCAGTTTTATAGAAACTTGTTTGACGTTGAAAAAGGGGTGGGAGTGAATAGACATTGTCGTCTCCGTTGGTCCTAACGCTGAAGTCAGGTCCTGTGATATGACTGATAAATGTGATAGGCACAGCTAATTTAACCAGATGTTACTGCACGAAGCATTTATGATGAAGCTTTAAAAGATAACTGTTAACGAGAGTCGTTGCTTCAGAGACAGTTCGGTCATGTTTGAACCTGTCAGGTTAAATATAACGTGAGTTGTCTCAGATACAGGACATAGCCTCATACGTTTGTATGTTCATGTTTTTTGTTTGTAGTAGACATAAATCAATGGAAACCTGGCAGCTGTCTCAGATACAGGGCGTAGCCTCATAAGTTTGTATGTTCATGTTTTTATTGTTTGGTTACTAATAGTGAAATAACTAAAACTTTGTCAGCCGGTCCAAGTACAGAGTGTAAATTCTTGTATGTTCACGGTTTTCGTTGTTTGCAGTGGAATAATATAGGAGTGAATGTTTGTTATTGCTGTTGTCCATTAGGTCCGAATGATTTGGAAAAAGAGGAAGAGGTATAAAGGAAAAAAAATAGTCTGTACACATACATTGAACATAATACATATAATAAACGTGATAAAAAAAGAAAATGCTGCATTGTATTCTGTTGTGAAAAACAGTGTAAACCGGGTACACTACAATTTATTTACATTTTGTCATTGATAGACAGGTTTGTCGGCTGTTAATAGATTGACTAAAATACACTATTTTAGCGACGACTCGTTGAATTACTGTGCAGCATTATTCGCACAGTGCGGACCCATTACGGCGTATTGATCACCGTAAATACCGAAGGCGTCCTTAATGAGAGTGTGCTTACAGCCCAAAGTGGTTTTGTCCGTTAATTCCGAAGTTTGTTTAACAGAAGTCCGTGAAATCGAAGGTTGGCTGGACTGTCTGTCCAGCATTTGTTATGCAGAGGTCAAGATCTTTGGGGAAGAGCAGTCACGATATCGTGATGTTGGCAGTGGATGAAAATATTGACGATGAAACTGGAATTTTGAGTCAGAGAAGAAAGATTTAGCAGTATGTATTAGACGCGTAGATTACTAGATCAAAGCTGATGAAGTGCACACCTGTATAACAGAAGAATGAAAACAGTGACAACATTTTAAGGACTTGAAGCTAGTGATGTGTTTGTTTGTTTGTCGAGTTCTGATAGCTTTCAAATGCAGACACGTGTTTGTGGCGAACAATGTATTCTCTGGGAAGTCGAAGAAGATGATAGACCGTACTTTCCGGAAGACACCAACATCGTCAGCAGGGAGGGCTTCTGCTAGAACCTACAGTAAGACAGGGAAATGAACTAATAAAAATCAGGAAAACAGACATCAAGGCTGACTTCGGCTAATACAGAAAAGTACTGAAGATTGGCTAGGGCAGGATTTGCTTCAGGGAAGCGACAGGCTGAAGAATAAACGAAGAAAATTGTCAACTGGTCGTATCAGTGAATGCTCTTATACAAATTACAGGAAATTCGTAGTGATGATGATTTAGTGAAAGAAAAATAACGGACTTGACCTAGATGATTTAAAAAACACACACACACACACATGTAATGGTCATCTCCTAAAAGCGAAATCTTGTAGAACACCGTATCAGAGTAAATGAGTTAATCAAGAAATAAATTCTTAGATTTAACTATCCGGAATTACATGAGATATGGAAGATGCAACTCAAGAAGAAAGAACGTAATTGCTTAGGAATATTAAAAAAGCAAACAATTTAAACAAATAATAGCATTGTTTTGTACATGTGTTTATTCCTGGAAGTGAGTGAGAGAGAGCTCTTTAGTGTTACATAGAGACAGTACTGTCAGTCGCAAGCCGATCGTTCAGTAGCAGATACAAGAGGTCACAGAGATGGGGTTTGTCATAAGAATTGTTTGGAGTAGCTTAGAAATTTATGTCCAGACACAGGCCAGGTGCCATTGTGTTCAGGAATATCATGTTAAGGAGTTTCATCATATAGCTCAGTAAGAGGCAGTAAATAATCTAAAGTCAATACATGAGAGGACGACAAAGAAAGATGATAACAATTGAACAGTCTCAGAAAATGGTACAAATAGAGTTCACAGCAGTATGGATAGAAAAGGCGGCAAAATAGGTAGAAGATTGAAGCAGTGTTTGTGGGGGTGGAAGGGGAGAAGAGAGAGAGAGACACACACACACACTCTCTTTCTCACACACACATATTTATGTCCAGACAGTTTGGTTGATAATTTGTTCACACTCTATGGTTATTCGCAATTCCTCCGCCAAATCGCACGTTGAGTGTGTGTATGTGTGTGTGTTTATTTTATTTTTTGTGTGGGAGGGGCAGGGGATTAATAGTATTTTTCTTCAATTCACGGTCATTCATTAATTTTGCTGCTGTAACTTGCACGTCAGGTTTTTTTTTTTTTTTTTTTACCGTTCTTGTCCATGCTGTACTTTGGTCTCGCCATTCTACTCTTTCCCTGTGGCTTCCAGTCAATGGCATATCTGTTTATTTCGGTTTGATGTTTCCTGCGGGTGTGTCTGTCCATTCCCACTTGCTCTCTTTAATCTCGGGATGTATTTGTTGATATCTGGTACTGCTCCACACGTCTGTGTTTGCCATTTCGTCTGGTCATTTAAGACGGAGGATGTGAAGGACTCATCCATCAGGTGGTGAATGTCTGGGGTTTGGAAGTGATGTTTTTGGTGACTTGCCACGTTTCTGAGCCCGGAGTAGAACCACACTTCACCTTTTATTTTGAGTACCGTAATTCTGTTTTCCTGGAAAGAGATGCAGATTGACGCGACATGTTTGGGGGAGTTGAAGGTAAATCTGGCTTTATGTTTCCTAGCATTGCTTTGATCTTCCTTCTTTGTCGAGGTTACATTCCAAGTAGGTCAAGTTGTACTGATGATCTTTATTGAATCTATTTCATCACCAGCATCATCATCATCGTTTACCTTTTCGCTTCCCATGAAACAAGTAGTCACCACTGTAGCTGAACCCCTTGCAGGAAGCCTGTGTAAAGCATTAAACATGCTGTTGTTGAAGCTGTGGTTATTGTAGAAATTTGTTTTACATGGTAGGTGTTGCAGCTGTGGTTATTGTAGAAATTTGTTTTACATGGTAGGTTTTGCAGCTGTGGTTATTGTAGAAATTTGTTTTACATGGTAGGTGTTGAAGCTGTGGTTATTGTAGAAATTTGTTTTACATGGTAGGTGTTGCCAGCCCCACAGATTCTGTTTACCTTTTATTTATCCTCGTTTCATCTGTTCTGTTTACATGACTAACTGGAAACTTTGCTCTCACGTTCTCAAATGAAAAGAAATGGTGACTGTAGCAGGATATAAGATATTGAGCTGATGCAGACCAGTGATCACCGTTAGTCTTAGGTTTACACTACTGCTTTCATAGTACAAGGATCGTAGTAACAGGTTAGGTTTACACTACTGCTTTCATAGTACAAGGATCGTAGTAACAGGTTAGGTGTACACAACTGCTTTCATAGTACAAGGATCGTAGTAACAGGTTAGGTGTACACAACTGCTTTCATGGTACAAGGATCGTAGTAACAGGTTAGGTGTACACAACTGCTTTCATAGTACAAGGATCGTAGTAACAGGTTAGGTGTACACAACTGCTTTCATAGTACAAGTATTATAGTAACAGGTTAGGTGTACACAACTGCTTTCATAGTACAAGGATCGTAGTAACAGGTTAGGTGTACACAACTGCTTTCATAGTACAAGTATTATAGTAACAGGTTAGGTGTACACAACTGCTTTCATAGTACAAGGATCGTAGTAGCAGGTTAGGTGTACACAACTGCTTTCATAGTACAAGGATCGTAGTAACAGGTTAGGTTTACACAACTGCTTTCATAGTACAAGGATCGTAGTAACAGGTTAGGTGTACACAACTGCTTTCATAGTACAAGTATTATAGTAACAGGTTAGGTGTACACAACTGCTTTCATAGTACAAGGATCGTAGTAATAGGTTAGGTGTACACAACTGCTTTCATAGTACAAGGATCGTAGTAACAGGTTAGGTGTACACAACTGCTTTCATAGTACAAGGATCGTAGTAACAGGTTAGGTGTACACAACTGCTTTCATAGTACAAGGATGGTAGTAACGGGTAGTACGCATTATATGACATGGGAGTGGAGAGTCTCCGCATTGCTTCGTATTGTTCCGGATGGTAAGAAGAAGAAAAAAATGGTAAAGGTAGCGTACCAATACCAGGTTTTGAACCCGGAACCCGATAACTTTGCATCGAGAAGCAAACGCTGTCAACTTGTAATTGGGTTTACTGAAGTGTGTACATAATAATTTTTTTCTTCGTAAAATGAGTAAACATGTTTACAAAGTTATTCCTACGCCAGGAGTGATTCTTGCATGTGATTGTCATGTATAAATAAGGAAAATTTCAGTCAAAGAGGTAGGCAGGTATAGACGAATGAAAATCCATGTGTACAGTGGTTTGTTTTTGCCTTGTCTACACCGTTGCCGCGAGCTGACGTTCCTTCAGAAGTCAAGAGAGAGGTTGAGATAGACACAGAGAGAAAGAGATTGTTACGTCTCCATAAAAAAAATTTTTTTTTTTAAATAATTAGTTCATTTAACGCTTGATTGACGCGTAATTATTGAAGATATATTTTTGCCTGGCGTTGTTCCCGGAGAAGGAGCTTAGACTAATCATTGTTTAAAATCAAAAGATGCTGCTGTATTGGTTTAGTCTTGGCGGCTAGTATAACAAAATAAAAACTATAAGGATATAAGCTTGTGTTGAGTCCGTGCCTGTGTGGTTCCCGGGAATCTTTGAAGAAAGAATCAGACCGCAACTGTCCTCCAGTCTTGCCGTAAGACAGAGGCTGGAAAGAGGAGTGTGTCTTGAGCTGGCAAAGTCATAGTGTAAAACAAATAGCCACAAAACAATTGTAAAAAGAACACGACAGTGTCCTTCGTTGTGTGTTTAATTCTTATTTATTTCCCACCAACCTTCTATTATAATAGTTACACAAGGGCATCTTAATGTTGTAAAAGTACAGTATGCTGCAGTAGTTGTTACCCTTTGTCTGAAATACATTCACACCAACATATAAATTACCCTTTGTTTGAAAGACAAAAAGTAATTCAATTTTGTCTGAAAGACACGCACAAGACGATATTTATTTACCGTTTCTCTGCTTTGACAAGAAGACTTTAATTACCCTTTCTCTGAAAGACACAAGAAGATATTAAATAATGAAGGAAAGCTGAGACGTGTGAATAGTAAATAACTAAATAAATATACGTCATTAACAAGCACTCGTTGGACACCAGACAACAGAACAGAAATATAAGTGATAGGCTTACCGGGAATCGAACTGAGGACCAACCAAACGGCGCAATCGCATTGCTGTGAAGGTAAATCGTGAAAGGACGAACATCCAAAGATGATATTAATTACGTTTTGTCCGGAAGACACATTCAAGAAAACATTATTATATAAAAAGTTCTTCTCCAGCTGTGTCATCTTGTCTGAGCTTATTGCCGACCTGTTGGGCTCCGAGAGTATTTAAAAACATAAATCAAGTTAACAACAAATTAAGAATTAAAAGCGACATCGCAGTATACTTATGAAATTGCATATCCTTTCAGATAGCTATAATATGAAACATATCAGCTGTTATTATTGTAAAAGCACGTTATACACAGCTGGGAACCCTTTGTTTTGTACTTTTCCCCTTTGTGCATTCCCTTTGTGGCTGACTGACCTGCCTCATAATTTGCTTTCCTCTGTGGGCCGGCGTTCTACATAATTGACTAGTTACTGTTTGTTAGATTGCTTGTTACATTAATTATTCCTGACCTCACGAGTCAAGGCCTACAGTTTTTTTTATCTCTCTTTAGGGGGGAGCAGGGGCTTGTATATGCACACTGCCCACAGTTCCAGTTGCCATTAGTTACCCGTGATAAAAATTACACAAAAGTGTAACGAGCAAATGTGGAACTTCACAGAAGTTTAAGCTTTGCTCCGTACGTGTTTCTCATCTTTTGATTACAAAGTTCCTGCATAAAGATACGTTATCAATCAATCAATACCCTTTAGCTCCCCAAGGAGCATACGCCTTCAACAAACACATGCCTAGTACTCCAGTCACGTGCCATCAGCTCAAGTTCTTTCCACGGTCTTCCTTATCATTTTGACTTCTGTCTCCAGTTCTCTTCTCCATGTGTTTTTGGTCTACTTCTGCCTCTCTTACCATGGGAATTCCAGAACGAGGACTGCTTTGTTGTGAGATAGGTTATATTTGTGCTTTTTTTTATTTATTTTAAATGAGTTGCTGTCGTGTTTGTGTGTCTTGCGCCCCCAGAAAGACCTCGTGCGCCCCAGAAAGACCTCGTTAGCTGATACCGGGACAGCGTGGTACGAGGGAGTTCGTGTAAAGACTCAACGTTGTTAGTTAATTGTTTCGGTTTTCTTACATTTACATTATCTCACCTCTCTTACAGTAACACACACGTTTTAAAAAAAAAAATCTAAGCTTTCTAATTATAAAGTAACTTTTCGGTGTGGTTATAAATTAACTGCTCTCTACCAGACGTCTAAGAAGACTTTGCAACTTGTCCTATACGTCTTGTAGTTTGTCCAAATTAAAGGAACTGACATCACTTATCATCTAGCTTTTCTGTTTCTGACTCTGATTTTATGTCTAACGTGCCTCCATTTCTGGCATAACTTTGTTTTCTCAGATGTTCCTAGGTTTCTAAGGAGTTACCAGGAATGATAACACTTATTTCTTAGGTCATCCGAGGAATGATAACACTTATTTCAAAGGTGTTCTCAGAAATGACAGCACTCGTTTCTAAGGTGTTCCTCGAACGCTGCACAACTTGTTTTATTTCTGAGATGTCAATATTTCTAATTATGACATACCTTTGTCATGTACTGATATTCAAACAGTCATTTACTGATAAGAGTCATTATAAATATCCTTGAGAAATTGATTTTTAATTATCTCCATCACACTGCAAATCAGACGAGGATTGGGAGCCATGTTTTTTTTCCTTCCTGAAAATTTTCACTATGTTAAAGCGGTTAACGATACTTTTCTGATACTAAAAGATTGTAACATATTTCGGCGGTTTTATTCACTGCATGTTGTCTTGTGGATACCATGTGTGTAAGTCAAAATTGAATACCATTGCTCGTGGTTTATAAACATTAAGCCGTCTGTAGTGTGTGAAGTTTCCGGATATTTTGTTTCTGTTATTAGTGTAGGTTCAGTCTGACCGTATCATTTCCACGAGAGAAGCACAGTTAATTTCATTTCTGTGTTCTAGATCTATCGTGCCGCATCTGGTTGAGCCGGGGATTTCAGGCAATCGATTAAAATTCCTTCTTTATCGTTTTGTCTCGTAAAATATTTCTCACTATACGAGACCCGCGCTGGCGCGTGCTTAGTTTTGTAAATAAATTATTGAATTGGGAGAAAAGAGGGTGCGCTTTCTTCCTTTGCAGACTTCGCTAACTGATGAATACAGAATACAAGAGTACAATGTACCTCTGCTCGAGTGTTGATGTCTGCCGATGTGTAAGACTTCAATTATTCAGTATCAAATGGTCTCAGTCGATCAGGGTATCTTCCAGCACACATTTTTCTACCTACTTGTTTCTTCCTTCCATTTATATTGCTTCTTTCTTCTCTTTCTTTTCTTTTTCTTTCTTTCTTTCTTTTCCGAACATAGTTATAGTTTCAATGATTGAGAAAGCTAAAGTTTTTGTGACACACATTGCTTCTTTCAGGAGAGTTACACTTTAGCCACTGCCAGGGACGGTTTGGATATGTTAAAACATACAAACCGTTGCTTTAAATTGAATTTCAGGGTTCACGATTGTGCACATGATTATTATTATTATTATTTATTTTAGCATGACAAAAACTTCATTCCTTCTTTAATCATGTACCGTAGATGGCCGTGGGAGCACAAGATCTGTTAATTTCCACCCTCGTCGATTTACATCAGCGACTGTGTCTCGGCAAGGGTTGTTTCTGTCAATTACTGTAGGTTATCTTTCCAGCATATTTGGGGGTGTCGTCGTCTTATCTTCTTTTTTTTTCAATTTTCCTGAGGTTGTCCACTGAGGGATGATTCTAACAACTCACTTTGGTTGCGTGACATAACCGTACCAGTTTCCGTGGAACAGTGAAAACTATTTAAAATAAATCACATTTGAGAGAGAGAGAGAGAGAGAGAGAGAGAGAGAGAGAGAGAGAGAGAGAGAGAGAGAGAGAGAGAGAGAGAGAGAGAGAGAGAGAGAGAGAGAGAGAGAGAGAGAGAGAGAGAGAGAGAGAGAGAGAGAGAGATGAATATAAGCACTACGGATCACCAGATAACCACTTGTGTTTCCATTGGGATGTTTGAATCCTAAGCGGAAGTTACATTTTACAAGCTACTGAATTATCCCTTTGACATAATGCGTATTGTCCTGTGACCATCCTGCATTCTGTAAAAACAGGTTGTCATGGTTATCTACCACCCAGCTACGTGCACGATCGCGAAAATGTACTCGGTGTGCACATGTCGTAAAATAAAACAAGAAAACAAAAAGAAAACGTATGAGATTAAGTGGATTACGATTGTGATTTCGCGAAGAACTATAATGGCTCGATTAGATGAATAAGATTTCTTCTTCTTCGTCCTGAAAAGGACTTTGGTTGCGTTGTGTTCGTTTACAGCGAAGCTGCAATATTTGCGCCTTTCGGCCGACACATCCGACTTCGGCACGGCATTTTTGGGACTGGGTTAGCCTTCCCTCTTCGATCCCTACTCACTCAGCCAGACTGCAGTGATGCAGCCTGTTTCCAGGACCACCACTTGGAAGTGGAGTAGGGTCTTGGTCAGCTCTGGTATTTGACCCTGACGCAAGCAGTCTAGCTATGGGCCGCTAACTGCATTCCTCACTGTTGACGCATCTTAGGTCCCTACGATGAATACGATGATGCTGACGATGATGTGTCTATTACGTCGATTTATGTGTAGACAGGGCTGATCCGCATGTTGCTCAATTCTTGTAACCTTGGCCAGCCTGTGTAGTCATACATAAATGAAAACTCAATTGCCTGGTTCCACTGTTACGGCGCGTTCTTTGCTGTGCGTATCTTGTTCTTCCCTGGGTATTACTCTCTCTTTCTGTCTCGCATCTTTCTTCTCGCTGATCATCTCTCTACCTGTCTTGGTATTCTCTCTATCACCATCGATCTTTGTCGGTATCCGGAATCTGTCTTTCTCTCATGTTATCATCATCTATTACCTTCTGTCTTTCCGTCTATCACCCGATCATTCACTGTTTCTGTGTCCGTTACCCTTTTTTTTTTTTTTTTTTTTTTATTTTGCTGTCTCTTTGTCTAGAGACACCTTCAGTCTCTGTCACTGTTTCAGTCACTACGCCTTTCTCTGAATTTCTTGTTTCTTTCTTTTTGTCCGCTCTCAATATTCATATATCTTGTCATCTTTCAGAAAACCTAGATACATTTCTGTGCGATTCATTCGTTGTATTGATGTTCTTTTCTTTATAAATATGTATATTTTTCTCCTATCCATTGCAAAGTATCTTTCTGTTTTTGTTTCTGTGTGTGTGTGTGTTGTTTGTTTGTTGGTTTTTGTATGTTTGTTTGTTTGCTTGTGTGCCCTGTCGAAACAACAGAAATGAGTGTTTTTACATTTGCTTCTTAATCGCGTAATTGTCCGCCTTGATGGAGGGCCTTTTCTCTGTCTGGGATGACTGAGTTGATTACTTGCTTTATTTCTTTTGGATGGCTTTCATGTCTCTGATTAAAGTTGTCGTGGCTTCAAGTTTACATAGGATGAGCTAATCGGAAACTATGACAAGGCTCCTTATTCACCTCTTACGAGATGTATGGTAGGGTACAGTTTTACTATTCTGTACCCCCACTTTCGCGCCCTGTTAACCCAGGGTAATGTCACTATCAGTGTGGGGGAAAACATTACCCAGGATCGTTTCTGAGAGATTAAAAGAGGCCAGAGACGGACAACTGAGGGAAGAACTGGCAGGTTTTCCACAGAACGGCCACTCTACGGACCAGGTAGCTGTAGTAGTACAGTATAACAGATATTTGATCGCCATTTTACATTGGATATGTGGACTGTGGAAAAGGCCTTCGGCAGTTTAGACTCACTTTGGAAACTGATGAGGCATTACGGAGGCGCCAAGCACGCGCGGCCCCCCCCCCCGCCCCCCCCCCCCCCTCCCCCCCCCCCCCCCCCCCCCCCCCCCCCCCCCGTAAGGTTAAAAACTCATATAAGAAGTGAACTGCAAAGTTCGCCACAAAGGAGAACTCTCATAACCTTTTGAGATTACAATTGGAATTCGGTTGGGATGCCTATTGTTACAATTTCTCTTCTTACTTGAGTACGACAACAACATTAACCAATAGAAACAGTTGAGAATTGAATAGCAATGATGTACATTTGACTACAACCGCCAGCATTAATCGAGTGATCAGATAATACCGTGTTCCGCTTTCCTAATTTAGGTTCAGTCATTCTCGCAAGCAGCATAGATGATGAAAATGCAGAGGGAGAGAGGGGAGGGGGAGGGAGAAGGGTTATGTGGGAGGCAGGTTGGGTTTTCATTTAGCACCATCAGATGGAAAAGTTCGAACAAACATCACAACGGGTGTGACAGCTGACACATTGTTCGATCTAAACCACAATATTGATTAGTGTCATTCTAAAATGCGAATGAGAAAACTTGTCAATTTCAGATTTCCATTCGTCATATATTCTTCCATCTCAGAAAATAAGAAAACAATCTGGAGAATACGTTTATCCGTGCGTTAACAGACGCCCGATTTTATCTCCTTTAAATTACCACACCAAGGAAAACAAAAAGAAGTTTCATTTGTGTTGGCATATATTGTGTTTTCTCATTAACTTATTTGCTCGGCGTATTATGGACAAAGTACGTGCCTCTGTCTTGAATCCTTGTTGTTGCTATATTGTCTTGATTAGCACGTCTCCATTTTCATTTAAACAGAAACGAAAATAAATTGGATATATACTGTGGAAAGAGACCATAGTGCAGCTTCTCGGACATCAATATAGACGCCACGGAGAAAAACATGGAAGCCAAGGAACCCACTGTAAAGAGAAACATGCACAGAAACCAATGATTGATTATATACCTGGGGAAAAAGGTATCGAAGTGGTGATGAGATATGCTGCACTTCTGGGATTTGGGCAGTTGGTTCACTTTGTTAGTTTTGTTTTTTAAGAGATCAGACGTTTGTCATAAACTAGCATATTGTATCTGTTCATCATACTGGCGTTATTTTTCTTTGAATTGGAATTTATTTTTAAAGTGTCCGTGAAAACAGTAATATACTTTAAACGCGCATTTAATCTCGGTGTTCGTGATCAACATTCCACTAAATACGTACTTTATTTATTTGTAAACCACGTTTTGTTGCTTAGTTATTGATCATTGATTTAGTCCCTGATTCCCTTGATGGCGGGCGGACGACATTCATCCCAAGTATCATGACCCGAAAGCCTACCCGAAGATCACCCTTTATTTTGTCACTTGTTATGTCCGTCCTTTAGTTTCTTGGCTGAGTAGTATACGTCATAACATTTATCAATGGTGCCTTCCCTATCAGTTGGTCCAGTTGTTCCACGGCATTTTCCCCCGTGATTAGATAGCTGGGGGCTTTCATTACTGTTCCACATGATATGACCATTGACACATAATAATAATAATAATAATAATAATAATAACCTCTTCAGTCATAACTGACTATGGGAATGCGCCCCTGAGGTGACAGGCCTCAGCTGCTTAATTTTCTAGTGTTCCTTTCGACGTTTTCTCATCTGTTCTGCTTGCTGTGAGAGCATTTTTTCACCATTGACACAACAAGGTTATAAAACCTAGTTCGGATTCATTCAGTCAGTAACATACAGCTCCCCAAGAAGCATACGCTTTCAGCAGACACACATGTAAGGTCCTCTTGTCGCGTGCCATCATCACAAGGTCTTCCTCATAATTTTCATTTCTATCTCCAACTGTGTTCTTTGGTCTTTCTCTACATCTTTGATGACAATGAGGAATTCCAGAACAAGCACTGCGTGGTATATGTCCAGTGAATCCACAAGATTGTGAAGTACGGCACCGACGTGTCCAGTGCAGTCACGAGGTTGAAAAGTAGAACTATATTTGTTCAGCGAAGCTGTTAAGTTGAAATCAAATGTGTTCAGTGAAACCGGGAGGTTGTAAAGTAGAGCTCGGGTTTGTTAATGAAACCAGGAAGTTGCTGACGAAGTCCAGAGAGAAACAAGAAATGAGAAAATTAGGCCATCCGGAACTGTACTGTTCTACTCCCATGCACAAGTGGCAAGCAGTTTCCTTAATGGCAAAATCCACAGTTAGGGATATCAAGAAATTGATTTCTCTGTCTTTTTAAGAATTCGTTCCTATTCAGCGTTTCGATTATGCATCTGGACACCCCCTCCCCCAAGTGCAACAATTTCTGCATCAGTTTGAAATTTGGACCAGGCAACCCTGAAGTATCGTAATTTTTCCTAGGAGTTTGGTCGCCATTTTCTTAACAATGTGGCGTGATGTGAAGAGAACGAACTTGAATTTGGTTGCGCCATTTAAAAAAAAAAAATTTTTTTAACTCATGCTTTAACTGATAAGGCGTGTTATAATTTGTTGGGATGTTACTTTCTTTGTTGTTCATACTTTCTGGTATATTCTTCTAAATATAATCATTACCGTCATTACCACTATCTTGTGCCTCATATATATTTTGGCACTTCTCATGTCTGCTATTATTTCAGTACTTTCTTGTTTTGGGAAATTTACCTATCTTTAGTCTTTCGTAGCTTTTTTTCTTAGCAGTTTAAAAGCAGGTGGAGTGACCGATTCTCTTCTTCGCTGCCTCTGCCTTACCTAGCTCGATTACCCGTTTTACATCATCGTAGACTTTAGCGTGACGATATCTGGTTTCGAAGCCATAACTTTGCATCGAGAAGCAAATGCTCTAATCACTCAACGCTGTTCTTAGGAAGTAGTTGGAATCTAGCTAGTCAAACGTATTATATTGTATCGGTAGCATTTCATGTCACCCAGATCGGTACAGATCTTCCAGATTGCCACATAACCTCCCCAATGGTTTCTACTTGGAGGACAATGAAGAAAGGACGCACGGCCACAAGAGCCACCTGCATTTTGTTGCCTGAGTATACTTCTTGCCTTACATATTCTTATTGAACATAGACAGCATAACCAAATCTCTCCCTGCCTTCTTCTCATTCTGCACCGGTTCTTCCCGTGTCTTCCCTGTCTTAACATCTCACATTCTCTTCCCCATGCGTTTGGAGTCGTCTTCAATTGTGCCTCATCCTAGGAGTTCCGGAACAAGGAAAGCATTGTAATTCTATCTGACGTGGCAGATGTATGTCCTGATCACCTTCGGTATCTTTTCTTTATCAGTCATTCCCTCATTTCCAGTTTTGGCGACCTTATCTTTTCGTTTCAGTCGCACACCCTACAAACCACTTGCAAACATCTAATTTTTCGGACATAAATATTGTCGTCCTCGACGTTTTCGAGCCATTCATGAGATGGTTCTTATGGTTGAACATTTGGATTTAAAATCCTTGTCTGATTAATAGTTTAGTTGTGTATTATTTAAGTGAAGTGAATTGCAAAAAATATGTTTGCCTATATTGGGGCAGTGATATTCTGCCAGTGTCCTGGAAGAGCTCCGGTTTTAGAAATCAGAAACAAATGTCCATTAGCCAAGTTGATCCGGTGCATGCTTGCCGGTGTCATGGATTTTATCGATTGGCTTCAGCATCATCTGGTCCTTAGGGGAAATCTTTAATACAAACCAGTGAGAAGTCCTCTAGAGTGTATACGGCCTCTGTTGACTTTGGATATTCACTAGATTGCTTTGTGACTCAATCGTTTTAAAAATCGATCCGTTGGTCATCAATCAGCTGGTTAAACACTGTGTTCAGATACGTGCCTGGGAAATTGGATTAATGCTGTACCAGGCTATTACCGTCAAGATCGGAAATTATTCACCGGAACTTTAGGACAGCACCCAGTGGGGAAAACGGTATTGTTTCAAAGATGGGGAAAGCTAACGTACACAATAGCAAACTGTGTGATGAGACAAGTGAAAATATGCCATACTCACGGACAAAAGTCTGGCATACTTACTGATAAAAGACGACCATATTGAATAATGGAAGTCTGCAATATTCACTGACAAAAGTCTGATATACTTATGTATAAAAGGCTGCCTTATTAAACAACGAAAGTCTACCATATTCACTGACAAATGCCTGATGTTCTTACTAATGAAAGTCTTGTTATATAAACGTACAAAGTTCTTGTATACCCCATTATGAAAACTCATGCTGACAAAAGTCTGATATACTGACTGATGAAAGTCTGGATATTAACTGACGAAAGTCTGCATATTAACTGACAAAAGTCTACTACATTCACCGATAGTTACTAGAAGCTCCTTCTGCTTGTATGTTTATAAATGTATAGATTCTCGTGATCTTAGTTCGCATCTTCTTTGCGTGTATATATTCTTGAATATATTTCGGCACATTTGTTGTGTCTTGTCCGTAGCATGACCAAAACCGTTATTGATTTTCATCCTTCAAAAAAGTGGACCGTAAGTTGAAATAGGCAACGTTTCACCATAACCAGTGGCTGGTTTCTTAGCCCCTACTTTAGGAAATCGATCATTTGTTCGTGATTTCCTGCCTAGAATGATAAATGTACGCTCATGTCCAGGGTGCTCCCAATTTTTTTTCATCATCTTTATTAGGTGTTGATAATGAAGCGGTTTTCCTTTCTGGGGAATCTGTTATATCTCCGGGTCTGGGACTGCAGAGCTCAGCTAAGTTGATTAGTTGCTTCAGTGAATGATTCGCTTGTTATATCTGTTAATAATCTCTGTTGTTTTTAGTGGCTGTTGGGTTCTGGGTGGTCCGTGTAGGTCCTGGTGATTTGTGATGGGTGGTCCGTGTAGGTCCTGGTGATTTGTGAAGAGACACCAGAAGAAGAACAGGACTGCTACACCCTTAGTGTCCCATAGTACAGTGCGACTTATATGAGGTTGTGCTAGGGGCTGGCAACCTCATCATGTCAAATAAATTGCTACATACATCACCGTTACCGTTATGTGATTGGCGCAGGCTTTCTGCAAGAGGACCAGCTGCAACGGTGGTTCTATGCTCCGTAAGGAGCACAAAGGAAAATGATTATGGTGATAATTTGTTCTGAATAGAACTTTTCTTTAAGACATGTTGGTTATTCTGTACTATGCTGTTGTACAACTGGCATACATGGACATGCAAGGGTGATAAAAGCCCTATACTGTCGCAGATAGCATATGAAACTTTTAATAAAAAAAAAGATCAGCTACGACATCTAATCCACACTTTTAATATTCGTTAAAGTGACTGGAAGTTCAATGGGCTGCATACCTCGTTGGCGTCGTATGTTTAATGTGCTTAATGCGTGACCAGCCGCTCTTTGAATCACACATAGCCTCTCCCATCCAGATCCACAATTTTAATCAGTATTAATGGAGACTTCGTAGGAAGAAGACCTACTCCACCCACCTCCTGATGCCCGACTTCTTGGGAGTTTTAAACCGCAGATTATTGTTGTTGTGAAAGTGGGTGTTATTGCTGATTGGAATGCAATACTGTATTTGTTTTTGGTAGCCTCTTGTGTCAAAGTTGTCGAGTTTAAAAACTGGTAGCCTTAAGCTCCAGTCTCATCTTCGTCATCATCAGCTGCCGTCTCCACATCGGAGGTCGGCTGCAAGTCTCTTGTCTTGATGGTGCACTTTCTGAAAGACTCTTTCCAGTCCATCTCTTGATGTTATGCTCCAGTCCATCTCTTGATGTTATTCTCCAGTCCATCACTTGATGTTATGCTCCAGTCCATCTCTTGATGTTATGCTCCAGTCCATCTCTTGATGTTATGCTCCAGTCCATCTCTTGATGTTATGCTCCAGTCCATCTCTTGATGTTATGCTCCAGTCCATCTCTTGATGTTATGTTCCAGTCCACCCAGATGTATACTGGGTACGCGACTCTGCTCTTGAGTTAATGAAGGTAAAGACAGGGACGAAGCCGATTGACAACCCCTACCCACAAAGCTGGACCTAGTATAGTGAAGTCTGTAAAACTTCACTCTCTACGGCAGTATCTGCTATAGGATTACTGTGGTGAAGTGGGATGTTATAAATATTTATAGGGGACTTAGTGTACTGACTGAGATCAGCTGTGAAGGTATCTATATCTATTAAGAGTAGTGTATTATAGATAACCTTACTTGCTACCACATATCTCTATATCTCAGTCAGAATTATTCTGGAATAGTGTGATGCTACGTTATGTGTCTAGGGTATGTGTATGATGAAGTGTAAGTCACAACAACAGACAGATAAACAATTTAATTTAATCCACTACTCTTAACAACACTGTGACACTCACATACATATAACACTCTATGAGAATATCTTAAAGAAGTCACTCGTAACTTTTCAAATAACAATATGTATTCATTACTGGCATGAATGAATATGTGTCCTGATTCAACTACAAGGGAACCAGGAATCACAATCAATTTAAATTACAAGTTATGTACAGAATGTATTTAATATGAATATTGTAGTGACATATATTATTACAAATGTTCTATGTGTGTCAGTTGTGTAGTAGTAAAATGAGGTAATACTGGTTTTGTTTTGTTCAAGCTCTGTTGGTATTTGTCATCATGACTTCAATAGTTTGTCTTTAGGGATCAGTATTGGAGATGTTCACAGTTCCTGATTTTAAGACAAGTAAATTCCCCTCTTAATGTTAATTTTAAAAAGTCAGTTCAAGATGAGGGGACATAATGTTGAGCTCAGCTGGCCAAGTTAGCTTATCTGGCGTGATGGCGGCAGGAAAGGACTCCTCTGCTCGAATTCTCCTCTGGGCTCTGGAGACACCTCACTGATAGCTAAAAGGACCAAGGAGTATGCTGTCCGACACTGGATTCAGCAAAGCTCTGACTAGGTGCTGCTCAGTACCATCAAGACCACTGTCCCACAATTCATACGAATAAACACAGATACGTTGATTAGCAATGAATTCTGGCACAAACTGGCACAAATTCCCATCTGCTTATCTTCCAGGCTTTTATTTAGCCAAATATATGCTGGCTTCAACGCACTGATGCTTTATCAAGCTATTTTAAACAAGTGGTTTCGAACTAACGCTCCCAAGTGTGTATATCAGCGAGTCTGACCAATGAGCCCCGTTTCGACAAGTGTTTGAAAAAATGTTACCTTTCCCCGTTTCCCCTAACAACCAAGATAGTATTTATAGCCCGACCAATCGTGGTTAGGCTTTCATTTGTTGCGCTCCAATCAATTTGGAGTTTACATGGTAGGCTATTTCTGTAACGTAAATTTTTTTCAAACACGTTAAAAAAAAAATCTTATGAGCAGAAATGATTTTATGCTGTCAGGCACCCCCAATATTTTATTTTGGGTATAATTTATTAATTCCTGGACTATTTGCGTAACGTTTTACATATTATTTGTCAGCAAGCCCTAAGGAACCCAAAAATACAAATTTAAAGGAGCTACGTGGCTGCATTCAAAATATGCAATTTCTTCTACCTCCTGTTTCGAAGATGTGCTGTCTGGGTACTGTTATGTTCTCAACCGTAAACCCATCTAATGTTATCTTTTCTAATAAGAGTTTTTTTATGATTTATAAACCTAACTCTGGGAAAGGGTAGTGTATTTTATCACTGTCCGTCTGAAAAAAAATTAGTGCATGTAGACTTACACGCGTGATGGCAGCATTTGTGTATCGCGCGACGCGTGTTGCATGCGTTTCTGATTTTCAGCCCTCCCCTCTCTCTTTATCCTTTTGTCCATCTGTTCGTTCGTTTTGGTAACGCAGTATAATTAATGTTAGGATTAATTTAGGTCATTACGCAGTACGTCTCAATGTTTTTCTTAGAAATGCAGCACACGTTTCATTGAAGAAGGCGGGTAATAATACAGTAAGCTTTTATATCAACGTGAAAGCGTTACAATTTGCAGACGAAGCAGAAAACAAGGGGGATTTCGAGTACATTCTTTGTGACAGCACTGTTATTTTTCCATTGCTCTTCTCTTTATTAATTTTATTTGTTAGGCTTTATATTTACCTAATAATTTATATATGTGGATTAGAATATTTCACGACAATTACCTTTACCTTTTAACTGCTACTGTAAATTACGTGATGCCACTTTACAACTGGATGCTCCTGTACGCCTGTCACAATACTAGATGTAAGCTTTTTTTTTTTGAGGCGCTATTATGAATAATTGTTTCACTTTTGATGTATTCAGAGTCCTCATAACATTAGCTGCTGGAACAAGATAATCTCATTCGCTGGCAACATGTGTCCGTCCCAAGTGACAAATAAATTCCACTGTGTCATCAAATATGCTCGTGGAAAAAACAGCCGTTGGGACGACGTGCGATCTGTTTGATAGATACGCGAGACAATAAAGTCACGACTGTGCCGTAGTCATATTTTTAATGAAAGATTGACAAAAGATCTGAGTGGTTTAGACGATGGGATATTTGTCTACTTTGTGGGATCTGGCCGGCTGACTGCTGGCGTGAACAGCGGACTGGAGCTAAGTGGAGTGATATCTGTGGAATTTTGCGCTAGACGCAATGTACCGTAATATTCTGGAATAATGGCCGCTGATCAATGTTCAGGTGGCAACAGTTTTCGCATTTCGTTCGATATTAAGCCCAGACCTTCAGTTATGAGTCTAAAGTTTTCCTATCCGTCATGTCCATCGTTTGTATCCTACTATTCTTCGCTTGTCTTCGCTTGACGTTCGATATTTTATCTGCGGTCTTCTGTGTTTCCTTCATCCTGGAGATGTTAACGAAACTTCTCACGGGAACTGTAGTTTTATCTGACATTTACGTCTCTTTCCAGGCTGTGGGGATTAGTGGTGGCGGTTGACGGTGAGGATAATGATAGGCAATGATGGTCGATGTGGTGGCTGTGGTATTGGTAGAACGGGGAAGGTTTTGATAACTAAAGTTTGGCTGTAATTAGTCCAGCCGAAGCCATCTGGTTTCATCAACCTGTCATGTTTATTCATTAAAATCATCATCATCGTCAACTGTCAGCTCCCTGTGAGGCACAGGCTTTCAGCAAAAACGTTCGAAGCCTTCCTGTATTATGCCATCCTTGCCAGATCATTCCATGCCTACTACATTCTGACCATCTTCAGTGTCCTGCTCAGTGTGTATATGTGTTTTTTTTCCTCGGCCATCTTCTATGTCTCTTGCACTAGAGATTACTGAACAAGGACTACTTTGTAATGCTATCATGTGGCTTTCTCATTGTATAACCTCTCCAACGGCAGCGTCATCTCTCTCTCTCTCTCTCTCTCTCTCTCTCTCTCTCTCTCTCTCTCTCTCTCTCTCTCTCTCTCTCTCTCTCTCTCTCTCTCTCAGCCTGTTCCACTTGCATTTGTTTAGTTCTTTCCATCAATATCTTACAATCATACCTCTTTTGTGTACTAAACTCTTTCTGTTTACTTCTGTTTAATTTGTCAATTTTCTACTCACCATTGGTGGGTTCAGGGAATGGGGGAAAATGTACGTGTCCCGTGTACTTCCATTGACATTTTGTACAGGCGAGAATGTACGCGTTTTATATGCGTAATCTCTTTATACTCGCCTTCTGTCGTATTTATTAGATTGAGCATCCATACAAGCGTAGGAATAAAATATATCAAACAGTGTTAAATTTATTCTCCATTGTGTTATATTGCGAAAATATAACCACTGAGCTGGAAGGAAATAAACGTGGAAGATCTCGAAATATGGATGCACTGAAAATTGGAGCGCGCAGCTACAGGGAAAAAAACGAAACAGATCAAAATGGAACAATTATAATGGTTATATTCAAGGACAGTACTTTATCACAAGCCATAATGGAGGGAAGCTGGAAACAGGATGTCATCTCAGCCGGCGATGGCTGAAGTGGTACTGGCAGCATTGGCGCAGATGGCAGTCTTTTCCAGGGCTTCATCAAGCTAGCACAATAATACAAATAGTCCTATTTAGGGCTTAGTTTCTATCAAAGTTGTAGTTCAGTTAACAGTTCACCTTTTTTTTTTACGTCAAATTGCGCTCCGATATAACCAATGACGTGAGTCTAGGCTCTCGCCACAAGAAGGCAAAACCCGCAAGGGAAAACAACTGTATTTAAAAAAGGAAGCACCACTTGATTCATTCTCCACGTGTTTTTTGTCTGCCTCTGCCTCTCTGTTTTCTGAGGATTCTAGAACAAGGACTGCCTTGTAATGCTATCAACAGGTTTCCTCAATGTTTGTCCTATCCATCACCAGCGTCTTCTTCTCATCTGTTATTCCACAGGCACTTTGTCTTGTTCTTGTGATCAGTTCCACATTGGTGACCTTGTCATACCATTTCAGTCCTACGCAAGAACCCATTTATGAATGTCTGTATCTTTTTGGTTGTTCTTTTTGTTGTTATCCATGTTCCAAGGCCATAAGATATGACTGACTTGACATTTGAGTTTCAGATCCTTATTTTCTTTTGATCTCCATATGTTTCCCATTGCAATGACAACTCCTCTAGCTTTTTGTATTCTTATTTTGATATAATTGTCGGTCCCTCCAACTGTATTTATATAGCTTCCAAGATATGTGTATGATTTTACATTTTGTAGTGGTATTTCTTCAAATTCGATGTTTAATTTGCTTTTCAAAAAGTAATCTGTACAAAGAAAACGTGAGGGAAAAGAAAAACAAATGTTTTGGAGACATATTGCAAGTAGAAGCGCCGATATAAAGACATCACTTGATATGGTATGAACATCCCATTTAAAAAAAAAAAAAAAAAAACTTTGTCTCTTTTCCCCCTTCCGGTACACCGGGCAGATCTTTGTCAGTGGATACCTCTCATCCCTGGATCAATAGTACAGTACTGATGTTATTGTAGGCTGACGCTCTCCGGCAACTCGTTCATTCACATCTGGGTACGCTGCTGAGAAGCTATAAGACACGTCATGTAGGGGGTTTAAGTGATACTACATCTGGACAAGCTTTGCCTTTAGTTAAACGCCCGATGTCCCAAATAAAAGTTAAGCAGAAGTATTTCATTCATTCATTCACTCAATCATTCATTGCCTCACGGCTCCTCAAGGAGCACAGGCCGTCAACAAATTCACGCCGAGTCCTCCTGTGCCACCTCCCCTGGGGGTCGGACTGGCTAAAAGGTGTGGCGTCCGCGTCTAATTCTAAAGGTAACGGGTTTGCTCCTAGTACAGGAAATAATCGATGGCAATATTTTTTTTTTCATAACCAGTGGTTCTAATGATGTCATGACCTTTCTCCCCCCCCCCCCCCCCCCCCCCCCCCCCCCCCCCCCCCCCCCCCCCCCCCGATCTCCTGGGTAGTGAAATCCGAAGCCTAGCCTTCTCGGATAAGGGCGAAAAACATAGGAGGTCCCGTGCACAAGTTGCGCACGTTAAAAATCCCTCAGCAATTGGAAAGAGTAGGCCATACGGCCGCTGTCTTGACAAAATTTGAAAATTACACAAAAATATTTATAGAATTGCGTGATTCCTTTATACACGCATTGGGATCCTCGCCAGTGCTACAGAGTTCGTGCACTGTGCTGAGATCCTTCTTGCATGATCTAAGGCAGGAGATCGGAGCACCGATGGGAGTTTTCTGTGTGTAATGAAGATGGTCCTTAAAACCAAACCAAAACCTCCTGTGCCATCCACTCAAGATCCACCCATGTCTTCTTTATCCTTTTTTTTTTAAATTTTTGTCTCTGATTCTCTTCGCCGTACGTTTCTCTCCCCCCCCCCCCCCCCCGCGATGTTCCTCTCCTTCTCCTACCCTGGAGAATTCTATAATGAGGACTGCCTCGTAATGCTATCAACTGGTTTTTGTCAATGTGCAATTGCATTTGGCTGGTGGTTTATTTATCTTTACCAAATGGACATCTTCATTTGTCACATTGCTTTTCCCTACACGAGACACGGTATCATAAATTTAAGTTACCCATTGATGATAATATCACCCAATCTTACAAGCAGAGACCTGTTAGTACATTAAACAAGAAAGCGTTGATAATAATCGCTTTAATGGAGATATCTGTTTATTTCTTGCAGCTAAACTCGCCCGGACTTGAATCGGTTCAGATTTGACAAAATCTGGAGGTCATCCATTCATATGTTTAGTTGAATCTTGCAGACCATTATGTCTACTGATTTGATACTGGGCGTTTAGAACACGAGAAACGCAGCTCGCTTCACCTGATTATAATTTTGCTACGCAGCCTGAATAGAAGGCTGGAGGCTTCGACAATAACCAAAAATTCGATCGATTTGAAGCAGTTCAATGGTGGACTGAAAATTCACGTTGAAATGTGTGATGGCGTCTTTGTATTTATATGCGTCAATAAATCATTTATATGGGAAGTAATGTTGAATGGTTGACATTTAACGGTAATTGTAAATGTTACCGGAGCGTTTTAATCACAAGTTTGTGTCAACAGTTAAGCCGAAAATGCAGTGGTACAACTGTGTGTTCATTTATTTCATTTATCCAAATTTAATTTTTTTTTAAATTTGTAGGGTGATTAAAAAAATTTTTTATAGCACATTTGTGAATTAGCAGTACTTTAACCATCTTATATTTGGTTAGTTCTTTCTTGCTGTCCTGCTGTCAAATTCCCGCAGTGTTCCAACATAGAACTGGATGGGTTGGGATTAGTCGATTTAGTTGCACAACATACCTGCAACACACATCATCAAGAAATGCAATTCCGATTAGTGTTGCCAATTATCCCTGTGTATAAACTTAACGGTCCCTGGTGTTCATTTCCGGTTTTTATTTTTGGTTTTTGGTTCACGTTGTTAGGTTGTGGATTATTTATTTATTTTTTTATATATATGTCATGTTCATTTTTATGTTTTTGTTTCTTCTCACTTTCATCATGTCAAGTTCAGTGTTTATTATGACTGACCTCATTTCAGTACATATCCAGTAAAGCAACGATAGTAATTACATAATAGTATCATTAGACTAGGGCTTTCACAAATGTGTGCTTGCTTAGAGTAGAATGATTGAAATGGTATAACTAGGTCACCAGTGTTGGAGCTGATGATAAGAACTAGACAAGGTGCCAGTGGAACAAGAGATGAGAAGAAGATGTTGACGATGACACACACTGAGGAAACCTGTTCATAGCATTACAAGGCAGTCCTTGTGGAATCATGGGGATAAGAGGGGTTGACTGAGGCCGAAAAGCACATGGAAAAGAGAAGTGGAGAAAAACGAAAAGTATAAAGAAGACATGGAAAGAATATGAGCAGACGGCGGCTTAGAACAAAGGGACTCGGGCATAATTTTGTCGAAGGCCTAATGATGATCATTGGACTGCGGAAGGAAGGAGGTATTGAGAAGTTAAGGGCTTTCCACCGCACGAATGCCTGCGATATATGACCAAGGCTTGTGATCTCAGCACTTCTCTTCAGTTATTAAATAAAATATGTTGTTTTCCTTGTAGCATTGTGTGTCATTAGTGTTGTTCCAGCACGTCAAGTGTACTGATGAACTAATTTCTGTTGAAATGATGATGCATTGATTCTTTCATCCCCGGACCTGTTTATCTCGTTGTACTTTCATCTCTGAATATGTTCATTAATTCAGAATTGCCTTGTACTTCCACTACAATTTTTGCCAATATTTATTTTTTTTTAAATCACTTTCACATAATTTGAGAACTGAAAGGCTAACTTTGAACCCCGCGCAATATACGTTAATTCGGTAGCAAACTTTGATGCATGTACTCGACTCACCAGTGTGCATCTTCTCTGGGCTGAACGATCTTCTGCATCGATTAATGAGAACAAGTAAAACGGAAGTCCTTGCTTGTTGTAGGAAAGGGGAGACTTCGATTTTCACTTGTTGTTTCCTTTCATTTGAAATGCATGCGTTGTCCTCGGTGTTCGGCTGTGTTCATTATTTGTAGTGCTCTGCACTGTTGACACTTGTTCGTAAAATACCATGCGATTTTTTAAGTACACTAGTGGTTTTCCCTTTTGCCTCTGTGTGTATGTTTTTGTTTCGCTTCAAATATTTCCTTCATTTCGTTATCAGGTTTTCATTCTTTCCTTTTATATTTTTCTTGTCTCTTGCTGTCATTATCTGTGTTTTCAATTATCCTTCGTGTCATCTCTTCTGTGGTAATTGGATAACATGTCTGCTGGACTGTTATGACTATTGTAATGTAAGACAGATCAAATTAAAACGGGGCGGCTAACCGCGAAATATGTTGCTCCAGGGACGAAGACAATTTTCTTGTGTCAGTGCCAGGGAATGATGCCACGTCTGTTAGCCTGTCGGTTCCTTTCTCGCGGATGGAATTCTGAGGTTGTCTTTCCCAGTCCGTCTTCTCTGCGGCGCCCGGTAAGGATGTGTCTGTGCTAGTCTTCCTAAGATCAGTCTAAATTGAAATTGTGGTTATGCTGTAAAAGAAGGTTGCGGTGGTCATTGGAAGATATTTGAGTATCGTTGCTTGGAGGTTGAGGTAGTACTGTCTCGGAAGAGGTAAAATGTGACTGTAACAGGCGGGGGTGCGGTTGAAGTGTTTCTGAAGTGGAGAGGTAAAAAAACCAAAAACTTAAG
The DNA here is from genome assembly GCA_024509875.1 of Oreohelix idahoensis. Classification (NCBI taxonomy): domain Eukaryota; kingdom Metazoa; phylum Mollusca; class Gastropoda; order Stylommatophora; family Oreohelicidae; genus Oreohelix; species Oreohelix idahoensis. The sequence continues at coordinate 54,637 of JAMPIV010009797.1, forward strand.
ATAGCTATTTGATGGAAAGGGTTGAAATATTAGTATATTGAAGAGAATGAGATGGTGGATAAGAAAACTTAAAGATATAATCGAGAAAAAATTATTAGAGATGTTAGCGGCGAAGGGGTTGAGATGTGTGTGTGCGGCTTGAAGATTATGTAGAGTTGAGGAAAGTTGTTGTAATGTAAAGAGACAAGTTGCTGTGATATAAAGAGAAACCTTTAAACAGCGGTGGCCCTTGTTGAGGTTGTTGGAGGTAGAGTAGCGAGAACGATAGATAGAAAGATAGACAGACAGACAAAAAGAGATGCTGTAGATGAGATATAAGAAGAGCTAACAGGCAACACACAGAGACGGCAGGTTGTGGAGAGAAGTGATCTCGCTACCTGGCATACAGTTGATGATGATGATGATGATAATGTAAGAAAGCCGCACGTGAACAGTTCTCACGCAATGAAAACAAAAACTAGAAATGGTATTATCCCATTTCCCGCCGACAAATAAATGATTAAAGTAAATATCCATATTTTTTTTTCTTCTTCTTTGTTGTTCGCTCTGGCAGAATTTCAGTAACAAAAGGTCGGATTCGCCGTGCTGGCCGACTGGCAGCTGCTTTATCGACTGGACATTTTCTAATGTTGCAACCTCAGCTCCAAATTGGCTTTGGTGACCTCAGTTGAGTGTGGTCATTTTGGTAATGGGCAGTGTTGTCAGTACTTTATTCGTATGCATAATTTGACTTGCATTGTTAAGAATAGATTTTCAGTTCTGCACAATGAATATGAATAGTAACTTAACCTGTTATCACGTTCTGTATTTTTTGTAGTTTGTCCACTTTGGTCGACATTAGCTAGAGGCTCACCCTCATTAAGAATATTAATTATATTACATTTAAACGGTTTCCCCGAGTCCATTCACGGAACCGAATAATCGCGATTTATCTTAAGGCCAAAAGGAACGTTAAGAGTTGACCCGTGTTATACCAGGATCCAAAAGGGGAGCAAAGAAAAGTAATGCTGTAACCAACCATGCATGTCGTTGTGGTAAAGTGGGATGTTATAAATATTTAGAAGGGGACTTAGTGTACTGACTGAGATCAGCTGTGAAGGTATATGTATCTAATAGGTGTAGTGTTTTACAGATAACCTTACTTGCTACCACATTATAACTCAGTCAGAATTATTCTGGAATATTGTGATGACTACGTTAAATGTCTAGGGTATGTATATGATGAAGTGTAAGTCACAACAACAACAGACAGATAAACAATTTAATTTATTCCACCACACTTGACAACACTGTGACACTCACACACATTTAACACTCTATAAGACTATCTTAAATGAGGCACTGTTAAATTTTCAAATATAAATATGTATTAATACTTTCACTAATATATGTGTCCTGATTCAAATACAAAGTGAACCAGGAATCACAATCAATTGTAATTACAATTTATATGTACAGAATTTATCAATATGAACCTTGTAGTGACATATTTTATTAATATTATCCTATGTGTGTCAGTTGTGTAGTAGTAATATGAGGTAATACTGGTTTTGTTTTTTCAAGCTATGTTGTTATTTGTCATCATGACTTCAAGTGTTTGTTTATCTTGGAAATAGTATGGGGAAAAGTTCACAGTTCCTATCAATTTAAACACTGTATTTTCCCTCTGTTTTATTATAAAGTCAGATTTTGAGGGGGGGCATAATGTTGAGCTCCTCTGGCCACAGACGCTTATCTTTCGTGATGGCGGCAGGAAAAGACTCCTCTGCTCGATAGCCTCCCTGTGTTCTGGAGACACCTCACTGGTCACTATCTGGACCCAGGAGTATGCTGTCAGCCTCTAGGTTCAGCAAAGCTCAGACCAGGTGCTGCTCAATAACTTTAGGACCACGGTCCCTGAAACAAGAAGGTTGTACCTCCTATTTCAGAACTAATTTATAATAAATTTCCAGACTGAACACAATACATCTGTAGTGGGTTTGATGGTATTGTATGATGGTGATATTACTAAATGTAATGTATGAGGCCAGCTGTGAAGGCTCCTGAGATAAAATGTAGTTGTGAATTGTCAGAAGGCCTTTCTTGCTACCACTACGACCTCACACTCAATTTTTTTTCTTAATGAATGTAGCTATGTAAAATGTCTAGGGTAATGATATGTAATGTGGTGTGATAGTTATAGATACACCCACAGATATTTAAGCAGACTAATAATATTTAACAAATATTATAATACACTGAACTAACTCAAGAGTGTAAAATTTTTGATAGAACTATATTACATTTATTTGTTCTGGATCAAGTTTTATGTTGACCAGAACTTTTTTTAAAAATAGGATTTAAAATTTATGAAAGAAATGCATGGAATGTTACATAATAAATGCAAGAGTGTACATATATAAGTACTAGACTAGTTAGTTTTATTAAAATGTTCTAGTAGTCATCTACTTGGGAGGATAGTTAATGCTTGTGCTGTTGGGGTGGCCTCATCACACCTGTCTATATTGACTACACAGTGTCCAGTAAATTACAGGAATTTTATGGGGGTATTAGTAACTAAAAGGCGTTGGTGAACTTCCAGCAGACCAGAGGCTCACTCAACTTGCATATGTAGCTCTGGTGCTGAAATCTGGTGGTCCCACCTCTCCGTGCTGGCGGGCAATAATAGTGGTCTCTGTCACAACGTACTGCACAGATACACTCGAGTAAAATCACCAACTGAATGGACACCGCCTTGTTGACAACTGAAACTCACAGCTCTGCAATCAAAGTATTGGCTATGTGTCAAAATTCTATTCTCTACCCACGTCTGGACACAACACGGACACAACAACCACATCATACAGACAGGTCAGATCTCTCTGACCAAACAGCACATTTACCATGGTGGTTTTACATCAGATAGGTCCTCCCAGACTATAGATTCTGAAAAATATTTATTAGTTTCCTTCCCTAAAAGTGGATAGGTAATATGTTTCATTATTCTCAACACTTGATCTGTCTTTCCTAACCCTTGCTGGAGTTTATGTATATTGTTGGTCCCTAGACCCTGACTTGGGCGGGGGGTCTAGAGCAAATCCCTACTTGTTTGTAAGGCTAGATTATGATATGGCAGTATCAAATCACTCGAACATTAAACAATATTCAAAATATACAAAGAAATAATTTCAATCTTACCAGATTATGAATAAAGAACACAGAAATGCTAGCAAAACTCAGCTGAGCTGCTGGCTATAGTATGGCGTCCCTGAACTTATTTCACTTCTTTCATTTGGAAATCACCACACTTTAAAATACTGTGTCTATCATCGAACAACTATTGAGGAATGGCCCCACTTCTCGTCTGAGCGCCGATAAAATGATTGTCTGTGGCCAGTCACTGCCTAGGTTTATTTCAAATTCAAATTTCCTACCCTAAAGTCATTTCAGTCATGCTTCAGTCAAGTATGGATGTTTATCTGTTAGTCTGTCCGTCTCTACTTGTTTTTTTCAAAAACGTACTTGATTTTTGAACCAACCTTTCTCTCCCCTCCAAAATTTTGTCGTTAAAAGTTATATTTAGACACAGCTCCCACCAATGTCCCTTCGCTTCCCTACTAAGTAGATTTGAACACCTGCGTCTCAAGGTCGTGTTTTTTTGTGCAAATAGCGACACTTTTTATTCCATACAGTCTGTCGCTGATGTGAACAACACTGTCTTTTGTCATTATCTTCAATATTATCTATCCGTCTGTAAAATTAAGAACATATTAGTTCACTGCTCAGAATGGGCCATCCGGCCAGCTAATTTTTATATTCCTAACGTTAATATTACGAAAAAGTTACTTTTTAATTTTTGTAATATTCCAAACATCTGCGTTCTGCCGCTGAATTCAAATCAAAGGCTTGGTATCGCAAAAGCGACCAATAAATGACTGTGGCGTAACATATCCAAGGTCCCTTCTGTCGAGTTCCTTACTTTATGTCAACTTGGGAAACGTGACTTTTTCTCCGTTTTCCCCCCAATTGCGTCTCCTTAGCCTTTCTAGTATTACGCAATCTTTCCAGTCATATTTTTTTTTTCCTTTTTTATCCGCCGTTCCCCTCCTGTCTAGCAAGTCAATTTTTATGGAGGGTGATGACCCGCGGTCTGGGCGATCATGTACTATCAGCAGCCTACGCATTATGTTTTTATCCTTACATGTTATCTTTGGAGGTATTTTACCGTTGTATCTCTGTCAATTTCACTACACATCTCCCCACTTGAAAACATGCCTATGGCAAGTTCCAAAACCAGCGATACACATAGGTAAAATTACTCCTCACGTCTGCCACTACTCTAATTTTGATCACAGGGTTGCCGACTGAGGAAATCTGCACCGACATTCAATTTGCCTGGGATATATTGGATACTGAACTGATAAGGTTGAAGCAATAAAGACTACCTC